>PQWD01003079.1:18953-247953 GCA_019425675.1 Leucinodes orbonalis | reverse complement strand
CTCTTGAAGATTGGTACACAAATGCCATATAGGGACATACGATTATAATATAGATCACAAAAACAATATATTCATTATACAAATTTCGTTATGTTGGAATTATTGTGTAAGAAGCGGCGCAATTTCATATATTTATATTTAATATACTTCGTATATGTTTATGGCATCAAAGCAGACCAAATAGAAAATCTTTTGTAAATTGTTTGATTTTTAAACCAAAGGCTAGATATACAACCCGAGATAAATTAAATACAACATTAAATCACATGTAGTTAGTTCTATTCATTGTTTTCTAGCCTAGGCTGCATACAAGTTTAAGTAGGTACTTACGAACAATACAATTTTACAGCATCCTATTATACTCGTAGGCCGCCCTTTCTATGAATATCAGCGCTAGCTGATTAAAAGCGGTTAGGTAATGGACTGACGTCCTCGCGACCGGAGGAGCTAGTTATAATAACAGACGCTGGATATAATGGTCCACTTGAAGTTCTGAAGCCACTGTGACCTACGACACTGGGAAATGGGATAGGGTGTATGATTTTCTAATCATTAATAATTATCAAAAAAAGTAACATATGGAAAATTTCATGAAATTATCAAAATACCTGTAAATGTATTATCATCATCGTGTCTTGCCAAAAGTGGTATCAGTGTAGCTAGTTGTGAATGTCGTCATTTTAGCCCGGAACACATCTAAATTAAAAGCATAACTGACATTAGGAATCTATGATCGAAGTACAGCTACCCATTATCATCAGCTCATTAAACGTCCCCACCGAGGGGCACGAGCCTACCCGTAAAGGGTGATCTTAGTCGTCCACGCGAGCCCAGTACGGATTGGCTGTCTTCACGCACGACTATTCAATCTCTTCGTAAGCTGGCGCAGGTTTCCTCATGATGTTTTCCGTCACAACAACAATCCACACCATTAAGACACCGTTGATCATAAGTAATTTTATCGTCTAGTTATTTAATTATGTCTATTACGTTGACATTCATTTGACACAAATATCGAGAACCGGTTGCCGAATCCTGATCATATCACGTCGGTCCTGCGTTTAATTGCCAACTGGCTACGGAGCAAACTGGACATTTCAACATTTCCGGAGTTATTGCTTATATTTTTGCTGTCGTTCCGTCGTAAATCATTGTTGTTCTCAAGGACTTGAGTTACGAAGATGCGTACTTTCTGGTTTTGATTTATTTTAATATTTGTTTCTTAATCTTGGTTACATACATTGCATAGTTGTATAACCGTCTGCATTTTAGTTAACTTAATCCGGAATAGCAAATGCTTTTCTGTAGGTACATTCCCAGTTTGCAATTTCCCAACCTCCTCATATTATTATGTTGCTTTAAAATACTTTATTCGTTTATAATCAAACTTGCTGATTTCTTCGTAAACTCCTTGGAAGTTTAATTGAAGCATGTCCTTGGCGAGATTGTCTTCATCAATGCGCGTCACTGAGCGAAATTCTATTTGCCTCAGTGACGTATTATATTATAGACATAATGTGCGATTAATGTATTATTTGGGTTAATCCGTATCATTCTAGACGTCTCATCGAATAATATTTTTCAAACGCATCCTTTTTATTTATTTAATATTAAAAATACGTACTTAACCACGCCAATCCGCAATGGGCCCGCGTGGACGACTATGGCCTAATCACCCTATACTGGTAGGCTCGTGCCCCTCGGTGGGGACGTTTAATGAGCTGATGATGATGACTTAACCACAATTATTTAGTTTTCAATTCCTTATTAGTTAAACTGTTAAATCATAGAAAAGGACATATGCCTGAGAAACTTCTGAAATTTATATGATTGTTATTTATGAATTTGATTTATGATAATCAGAAAAATCTGGGAAAAACACTGAAAGACAACATGACACATGAATGAAAAACCCTATGAAACTGGGTTTCATAGGGTTTTCATTCATGTGTCTTGTACCTAATGGTCTACCATAACGTAGGTATAATACGTCTAGCATTGCTTTAGCGTTATCTACTTCGACCACAAGCCTATTGGCATTAGAACATGACTGTGCAATGTTTACCTGCAGTATAATGGTTCACTTTATGCATAATTATGTTGTAATTATCTATAATAAAATGTTTAAATTATAGAAATCTTTTTGTTATCCAATGTCCACTGACGCCACCCTATAATTTTCATACTATTAAAAGTACATTAAAAGATTCAAGTACACATATATATATGTATAATCATCATCATCATCATCATCATATTATCTGACTGTTAACATCTATTAGCCACCTGAACAAAGTCATCAGGCCCTAGACAGATGTAACGATGAGGAACTGTATCGGTCTATTTAGTTATCCTACGGATGCCCTCATTTTAGATTGTATCGCGTAGGGAGATACCTAACATAGCCCTTCGAGCAACCTTGAGCCTATTCAAAAGACTTGTTGCTTTTGCTTCCGTAAGTCTTAACCGGTAACATACACATACTTAAATCACTGATTCACTGAGGTATTTTATACGAAACTTCCTTAACTTCCCGAACGCTGCCTATCATAATTGGAATATTTTAATAATTATTTAACGAATTTAATTAATATGTATCAAAGATATGTAGCTGTAGGTTCATTTATATAGATAATACATACATCATGCGTTATTTGTTATTAGTTTGGTACATTATTTTTTAGTTACTTAGTCAAATATTTTAGCAGCCGGCCTAATTACGATAATTGTAAAAATATCGGAAAATACGTAGTGTTACCATTTTCTAATTAACCCGGTAAATGCTTGTAATTTGAGTAAATATTTCATTCAATTTTTACGTGCTGCTACGACCTAGTACGAGTAGGTACAGTTCTGTTATTCTTTGAGCACGAGGACGATAGTTATTTACCTCATTTTAAAAAGTGCTTACGGAAAATACGTCACAAGTATCATGTTCCCATCTTCAAGGGCAATTTGATTAATTTTAAGCAATAAGTATTGTTAAGTTTGATATAATGCGTGAGAGAACCAAAGTTAAAATCGTAGCTCGTTGGACGAGTAGGTATCGTACGTATTTAGATATTTAGTTCAGAAAGTTTTTACTTCTTGACCGACCTAATATCATGTGAGCCTGCGCTTAAGCCTCTCTCTTTCTCTTTAACCTATTGCAGTCCACTGCTGGACATAGGTCACCCCCATTTTGCGCCAGACATCCCGGTCCTCCGCCTTTCTCATCCAGCTTGCCCAGCGTGGTGACTACGGGCATTAACCCCCCATGAGCAGCGCGCTTAAGCCTACTACTATTGAATCCTAGAGCGTTGGTGGCTCATTGGAATGGACTGTTGCCTTCCGATCTGGAGGGTGCAGGTTCAAGTCCCGCCACGTATCAATGTATTTCCTAATTTTCGAAATTAAATGTACGTTTATCTGATGCTCTTGCAGTGAAGGAAAATATTGTGAAAAAACCTGGGCACGCCTATGAAATTATTCAAAGATGGTGCGTGAAGTCGGCACATCCGCACTGGACCCGCGTGGACGACCAAGTCGTATACACCCTTTACTGGTAAGCTAGTGTCCTCGGTGGGGGTGGCGTATAATGAGCTGATCATGATGAATCCAATCATTAGGCTCTCCATCTTTGATCAACCTTTTAGTACTTTTAAGCTTCCACTTTCTCAAGCTTTTTAAACTTATAACTATTATTGCTAGTATTAGTAGGTAGCAACCACAGACATCCGAATAGAAATCTGTGGTAGCAACTAACGATCAGAGCTATTGTAATATTATAGGTGTATAATAAATACTTTGGCAATTATCCTTAAACAATTAGTGCCTTGAACGATAAAATATTTATGACAATCCACTTCTAAGTACATTCATGTAACCAGTGTACTTATACACGTTATTAAGACTTCTTGTTTGAGTTAGTCATTGTACACGAGTTTGTAGGTTTCAAACGAGACGACCCATCTGGTGTAATGGTTGAGACATCGGCTATTACGGCAAGGGTTCCGGGGTCGATCCCCGGGCAGTACAAACATTTGTGTGCACAAACATGTTTGTTTGTAATGGTCCGAGTGTTTCCGTCTATAATATGTAGGTATATATTTACAGAAAAATATATAAGTATGTATGTAAGTACTAAGCAACTGATGAAGTTGTTTAGTACCCTAACTACAATCTCTTCACTTAATATGGGGCTAGATGTTTTATATTTATTTATTTACAAGTACATCGAATACTTATAAAGATCCTATTCAACCTATCGCAGTCCACTGCTGGACATAGGTCTCCCCCATTTCGCGCCAGATATCCCGGTCCTCCGCTTTCCTCATCCAGCCTCCACCAGCGACCTTTCGCAAGTCGTCGGTCCATCGGGCCGGAGGGCGTCCTACGCTACGCTTGCCGAGACGCGGTCTCCACTCCAGAACTCGTCTGCTCCAACGGCCATTGGTTCTGCGACATACGTGACCAGCCCACTGCTACTTCAACTTGCTGATCCGGCGGGCTATGTCGGTAACTTTAGTTCTCTTACGGATTAAATCATTTCTGATCTTATCCCTAAGAGAGACCCCGAGCATAGCTCGCTCCATTGTGCTTAAAAACTTAGAAAGATATTAGATCTAAATTTTTCTACAAAAACATCCCTGCCCCTAATAGAATTTGAATATGGTGGTTAATAATAGGTTTTAAACTACTTCCCCAAAAGGAGTCATGAAAACTCAAACAATGATTATATTGCTAAGGTAAATAAACAAAATGCTTGTGCAAGGTAAGATTTGAATGCAGAATAAACATGATCACGCAGAGCTACTGTGGTTTATTAATCACAGCGTATCGATCGGTAAGTGATTGTTAAATAAACTGAATCATAACGCGCTGTTGGATTTATGTGTTTCCTCAACCACGCGGCAAACATCAAATGGGGCAAGTGATTCAGGATTACATGATAGTTAAGTTTCGCTTCCATTATTTTAGTGTTACAGTAATATTTATTACATTAAAATCATTGAACGCTTTTATAATATTTTATTACTAACATGAAAGTTATGCTAATGTAAGAAGGGTAATAATGGTATTTTTATTTCATTAATAGTGATAATTGGAATAAAAACTTGAAAAGTGTGTCTGCTAACAATTTTGGGTAGGTACTGTCGGCGCTTATCGGAAAATACTTATCTAATTTAATCCTTTTTATCCTTTTTTTATCCTTTATTCCTTTTTTATTTTATCCTTTATTTTACCGCCTTCTCACCTGATGGTAAGTGATGATACGGCCGAGGATGGATCATGCCTGTCTATTCACTCTTGCCTTAAAGACTGTCAGGTTGAAATGCTTGGGGGAACCCACAAGTAGGTAACGAGTTCCATTCCTTTGCGATGCGCATTAGAAACGAGGCACCAAAGCGGGTCGTGCAGAAACGTGGAATGTCGACCACGGGAGGATAGAACGCTCGCCTGCGTCTTGTATCTCGGTAGTGAATAGGGGCTAATGGAATTAACTCGTGTAATTCCTTCGTACACTAACTGAAATGTAACCTGTAAGAAATGACAGCCGTGCAACCCTACGCAGATGTGAAAAAGAATCAAGCAATCTTATAAGTACCAAGAAGTCTTGAAAATGTATTTCTTAAAAGCTGCTCAATACCGAGATATCTAACTCGAATTGAGAGAGATATAATATACTGCTGTGGACAGCGATATATAGAAGAGAGTTTGATAGAACCTCCCGCGCTATAGGGTGTCAGGCGAGGGCGGCATCAGGGCGAGCGCGCGCGCATAAAAGTGTGCAGTGGGTGGTGCGCGCGCATTCGGTCCTCGCCGGCGCACGCGCCAGTCCCGCTCCACTCGCCGCCGCGCTCGCAGCACCGCGGCATACGCGCTACACACATTGTGGACTGTTTACTAGTGCAACATGCCCAAGAATATACTCGCCGAGATGGGCTCCCAGGTGGGGCTCACGCCGGCCCGCCAAAACAAAAAGGTAAGCCACATACAAGCACCCGCCCAACATTCACAAACCCTGAAACAGTCGCGACATACGTCCGGGTTCCACACCATATGCCCCTGGTGTTTCCACAGTCGTTCAAATAAACCGCCAATCAATGGTAGTTTCACGCTCACGGTCGACCAGAAATAAATGGACGCATACAATGTCAATGCTTACCCTCCGATACTTGTTGATTGCTTTCGAGATTTCGCGCACATAGCATTAGAAAAAGCGTATTTTGGCAACACGGTGTTACGGAAATATCTTCACGGCCAGGAGTTGCCGCGGCGGCGCCGGCGCAGCCCTGCTGCCGACTGGCCCGCCAACAGTTTCCTATTTGACTGTACTTTTTTCGGTAATTTAATACCGAAATGTTGACACCTCACATATCCACTCCAATTGTGCAGATCAATACTGCAGAACCTATACATACGCAGGCGAACAGACATGAAAGATTTTTTGTTAACAATAAAATGCGTAACATTTGTGTCGCCCTGATGAAACCATGAAAATGCTATATTTAAAATATCAGAACACTATGTGAATTTGACGGTAGAGTCATAAAATGTGTCGACTTCAATAAAATATAGCGTAACTCGGAAGGTTTGGCTGAAGTGTTTACAAGAAACCCATAACTACACTGTTTCATTAACGCACGTTAAAACTTGGTAAAATTCAAAAACATTAATAGCTAATAAACAACGTCAATACCAGTTAAAACGAACGACAATCTTCAAGTCGTTGTTTACCCTCCAAATAATATATCGATAATAGACGATCCCGAATAAACTGTAGATACTACTCATTGTCAATATTTTTTTATTTTTTGGTACACTGATCATTTGTTTTACTATACGTTTAGTATTGTTTTGTTGAAATCGCAATTGTGCGGTATGGTAATTAAAATGATTTTTTTTCTAAATCGCACTCTTTTTTTGTTTATTTGAACCATAATTATTAACTCTGGATGAATTTAAATATAAACATAAAAATTCAAGTAGAAGAAGAAGTAGAGTTTTAATAATTATAACACGGATAGTCACGAATTACGTCACGTGTAAACAGTGGTTTATTACAATCTTAGCTATTCGAAATATTATAATATAACTTTTGTAAAGGTGCTTTATTTGTAAGTAATGGTTTTAAAAAGTATTAATTGTTTTCAATTTATAGGTATAAGTGCAAATAGCAGTCTCAAGGTTAAGTGTTAACCCCTGAGACTTTCGTTGAGATCATTTGACGGCATTGCCTTGATGTAACTTATACGTTATTCAACATTATTTTTCACTTGAGCAAATGGCAAATTATTGCTATTATGCTGACATTTTATCGTTGGCAAAAATTAATTCAGCTCTTACTGTTCTGTTAGTTGTACTGTTCGTTGTTAAGTAAACTCGAAATTTGCAAAAAAACTTGGTTTTTTATGTCCATTGAATTATTTATGTCCTGTGATTAAAGCGATAGATTTTGATAAAATTTCATTCTGCATTTAAAAGTATATATATTTTGGCAGTTGCAAATACTTAAGATTATTTAGTAGATAAGCTTATGTTTTTATTCCTCAAGAATTCCCATAGCAATCCCCCAGTGCATATATTGTATGAGTGCACGGACATCTCATTGAACATGATGTGACGAAACCACAGACATCCGAATATACAATTAGACTGGACAAGCCGCCAAGTTTATAGGCAGTCCCAGTGTCGCAATTTCTTTTCGGTTCTTACTTGTGAAAAGTTATAATATTTCTTGGTAAATTTACTGATTCATTGCGATGATGGCATGTTACAATTGCACAGGATGGCATTTTGGAAATAAGCGGTAATTTCTTCTAATATTCGTGTCTTGACTCGTCTCACAGAGCGTAAACTGGCAGCCAGTGTATGCTCGTTGAGCTTACATTTGTCGCACTTTAAACGCGGCTTGCCCCATCTCCTTTATTAGGAAATCTGTGGACGAAACCATATAGGCAAGACCTGACAATATCCCATTGCACGTGCGGGAAAACCCATAGACGGTTTATACCACGTTTTTAGTGATGCTGTTATTGTTTTTTACCTATGATTCGACTGCCGGTTGTTGAACTTGAACTGAGGAAACAAGTGGCGGACAAGCACGATTAATCTCGCAAGTAAATTTACAGGCAATTTTATTATTTATATTATGGTTTCTGTGATAAAATGCAAAGTTAAATGAGAAATCTTTCAGTCCCATTTCTTTTAGTAAGCACCAAAGTTTCATAAGCTAAAATATGCTTGCTTAGGTAATAGCCGTCAAGGAGTCATTTTTATAAGTAGTTTGTCAAGATATGATTTTTAACACAATGAATATAAATTGTAACATTGAAATTGTTGTGTATAGTCAGGTCATTAATCTAGTGTCTCGTTGCATCCATAAATAACGAAATCTGCATAAAAACACGTTGTCGGAGGTCGTCTTCTGGTACATACATCGGTTTAACGAAACCGCTATGGCTAAAGTTTTGTTCCATTGATTGATTCATTTATTTATATGCATATTTATACTTTCCTTGTAAGGTAATTGATGATTTTAAGTAAAGGTAGGTACTAAGGTTTTATATCTTTAGGCCCTCTATAAGCAGTGGATATATAGACTTTAATGATTATAACGATACTGTATTCATAGAGCACAGTCTTTAGTGATTTGGACTTAATGCATTGATGCAATTTTATTGTATTAATGTAACTGCAGTTAATATTTAATTCGATTCTTTTGAAATGGCTATTAAAAGTCATGGTACGAAATTATGACGTATAAATAATTGAGTTTTATCAATGTTAATTTACTGTATAAATGTAACTTAATTCCGAATTAAGCAATACGTTTACCATGATCGTCATCAGGGCCTCAATTCTACTAAAATTAATGGAATAAGACCCAGTTTATTACATCCATAAGCATTTTAAGTAACATTAAAAGTATAAACCCAAAAAATACTAGGTAAACTAATTATTATGCATAACTCAAAATCAAAATAATATGTGTTCATCCAACACTCTCATAAGCACCTAACAGGAAATTGAATCCACATCATAAATGGCACATGACTCGACCAACTAAGTAAGTCTCGTGATATAGTGCTCAAGATTCATTTATATCTATCTAAATTTATCAGTTTCACTTTACGCGGCCCAGGCCGCGTAAAAGGTTCCTCAAAACAGCGAGTTGAAATCTATAAGAAAAGGCATAATTTTATAAGTAGTTATCATTTTTTGTATCCTATACTCTGCCTCTCAAAAACCTATAGCAGTTTACGAATGGACCTGACTCTAGCCACATTTTACGACAGATATTTCTGTCCTTCACTTTGCTATATTTTTGTTTCTTTAAGATTAATTTGAAATTAAGGCATAAAATGCGTCGTCTGTCAACAAAATCGAGTAATATAATATAAGGTGGCATGAAGTGCGGGTCACGGACGCCCGCTCGCGCTCTTAGGTCTGTGACACCATTTCTAACTTGCAAGCAAAGAATACGAAGTCATTTATATCAAAAACTAATTAACCGAGTAATACTAATTCAAAAATGTTTCTTTTTCAATCAATTCTTCATATCATTTTTGTTATCTGGCATTGATATCGAATTTTAAATTTTATGGCAACCGGCATAAGCTCTGGTTTTCAATGTCATATTTGTATAAAAGTATATTGCAGTCTAACAGATTGAAAGAGCACTTAATTTAGATTTTATGTGAGTTGTGATCATAATTATGGAGTATTTTTTTTTCTTTAAATTTGTGCAGTGCAGTATTTACTGGTAGAAATAAATTTATATGTTAAAGTATTTTTTATATTTGACATTGATTAGCTTTAAGCTTATCATAGCAGGAACCATAACAGTAATCTAGAAGTGGTCAAGTAAGATCGTTTGACGATTGTGACGATGATGATGATTTTAATATCGTACGCGAGTAAAAATCCTCATCAATTGCAGTCAATTATTCATTACATAATACAGTACAACATGGTCGTGCAATTCTATTGACTAAAGAAAAACTGCAGTTTAATCAAAGATGTACCTATGTCTAAAATCATGACTTTTATCATTTTATGAAACGGTTTTTCGGCGTATTACATTTTGCTTTCTCTTTTCAACCTTTATTTCTTTGTTTCGCTTGCGATATTCGAAATAGTAACAAAAAAGTCGTGTTATCTTAACAATAAAGAAACGAAAAGTGGGAATATAATTTAATTTTTTTTTTCAAATTTTAACATGTAAATACTTGAGATTTAACATATCAGTCTGTTATTAACCTTTTGCAATATTCTGTATGAGTCGTATGTTTGTCATGGTTCATACCTTTATAATGCGCTGACGCTGACCATGACAGGTAAATATTTATTAATGTGCTCGTTATGTAGTTACGAGTCCTTAAGGTAAACACTAGTAGTTTGCACTCATGATACCATGTACTAGAGGTACTACAAAATAAAAAGTCATTGAATGATACTTGCAACGCGTTCATACGAGATAAATAGATTTTCCTATCATTATTGGCAAGAATACACAAGCACGGTACATTATTTTCATAATAAATGTTCCAAATTTTGACAGGGGATTTTTTTATGTTACCAAGTGTACAGGACGGTCGAGACGCTCACCTGATGGTAAGTGATACGCCTGACCATGACAGAGCGGCATTGAAGGAGACCAACAACTGAGAGACAGTTATTATCCTCAATCAATGTATCTTATACCCGATAATTTCAATAACCGGGATGCTATAACATCAATTATTAGATAAAGATGGACTCATTGCGACAGCGTTATGTTGGTACATTAATAGTGTTTCGTCGCCACCAGAAGCTTTGGCATTTGGCAAAATATTGTAACCTTAGGTATTTTTTTGGCAATATAAATATGCAGCCATAATAAAGCTTCAAATCAAATACCAATTAAGCTCAATAAACAAAAACGCTATCTGACAACGGCAAAAAACTCAGACATCAGACTTAGTATCATCGCCCTTCACATTGGCCAGTTATTTGATTCGATCATTGTTTCATTACCCAGTGATTCTCATAATGAATCGATGATTGTGTAGTTAGTGATTCAATGACGTCATTATAAAGTGAAATATTGAAGGCTGCGCAATTAGTTTGATGCTAACGAGTGACCGGCACGCACCTCGGGCCAGGTAACACTCGCTAATGGCAGTCCAGTGTCAACACTTACGCCTATGAATCTAGCCTGCAGAGATTCTATGTCTATAGACTTTAAATGGTATCAATATGTGTCCAATAAATTTCACATATCCAGTTCAAATTTAAGCAAGGAGCTTTTACAACTACTCATCTGACTATCCGGTGTAAATGGTGTAATGTTCGAGATGTCGACTATTACACCATTTACACCGGATAGTCAGATGAGTAGTTGTAAAGCTCCTTGCTTAAATTTGAACTGGATATGTGAAATTTATTGGACACATATTGATACCATTTAAAGTCTATAGAAATAGAATCTCTGCAGGCTAGATTCATAGGCGTAAGTGTTGACACTGGACTGCCATTAGCGAGTGTTACCTGGCCGAGGTGCGTGCCGGTCACTCGTTAGCATCAAACTAATTGCGCAGCCTTCAATATTTCACTTTATAATGACGTCATTGAATCACTAACTACACAATCATCGATTCATTATGAGAATCACTGGGTAATGAAACATGATCGAATCAAATAACTGGCCCAATGTGAAGGGCGATGATACTAAGTCTGATGTCTGAGTTTTTTGCCGTGTCAGATAGCGTTTTTGTTTATTGAGCTTAATTGTATTGATTTGAAGCTTTATTATGGCTGCATATTTATATTGCCAAAAAAATACCTAAGGTTACAATATTTGTCAAATGCCAAAGCTTCTGTGGCGACGAAACACTATTAATGTACCAACATAACGCTGTCGCAATGAGTCCATCTTTATCTAATAATTGATGTTATAGCATCCCGGTTATTGAAATTATCGGGTATAAGATACCTTACATCTTTTGATTCTAGTGACGGGCGCAGTGCGGCATTGATTGAGGATAATAACTGTAATGTAATGTTCGAGATGTCGACTATTACACCAAGGTTTACGGGTTCGATCCCCGGGCAGTACAAACATTTGTGTGCATAAACATGATTGTTTGTATGTCTGCGTGTTTACGATGTATAATATGTATGTATTTATTAAAAAAAGAATATAAGTTTGAAAGAATATGCAAACAAAAATCCTAGGTGCTCCATATTTTTGAACACTTAATTGGCGTGATGACCATTGATGATGATGATGATGATGATGTAACCCTATCAATGGCGGTTTGTTTGAACCTATCTATATGACATTTAAAACATCTGATCTTATGAGCTACTATAATATATTACACCCTACACACTTAAAAACAAATAATTAAAACTAAAAAATATAATTAAAAGAAATCCCTTTCGGCAAGGTTCCGAAAATACTGGCAGCGTTACCCATTTGGATTACCAGACTGATGACTGACTCTTATGAGCTACTATTAAATATTGACACTTTGTTTGTACCGACATTATTAACTTTTTGGTTGCGTCTATTAATTTGGATAACCTAAGTGCCCCTATCTTTTAGACTGTGACTGTACATCAAAAACAAGGTCGGTCAAACCCATAACAACACTGAAATGTTAATTTGTTTTTTACATACAGACTAATTGGAGCTGGAAAATCCTTTTTCAACTTTTATGTTTTTTCAAAGTAATGAACGCAAAAAATGGTGCCTACTTTTTGACTACATTTAATTGCTAGAATACTTTAAAAACCGACAAAACTCTTAATTGCTCAAAAGAGTGGATATGATAATGTTATGTCCTTTATTTCTGCCAAATTATTTTTATTTAAACTTAGCTATAGATATTTTTTGATATATTTGAGTTTTTATTTATTAATGTTTTTCTGTTTTAATTAATATATTATGCAGGCAAGTGTTTAATAGAGTTTTTCGGATTCATAAAACATTTTGAATAAATATTATTTATTCAAAATGTTTTCAATAATAATATTTATTGCTGGCTGACTCTTAATGAACTCCAAATTATTATTGTATTGTATGTCATATTAGCATCTTAATTATATAAAATTACACAACATACAGATGTATATTTTTACATTATTATAAAAGTTTGGGATTATGTATTTCGTTTAAAGAGTTTCGTTAATTGTTTTTAACAAGATAGGTATTTAATTGAACTCGCATTAAAAGACGTTATTTTACAAGAAATGTTGTTAACATATTGTTTGTCTAAACCAAACAGCAATGGAGTGATAATGACATATATAGGCACGTAGGTGTACGCACAACACACGCTATGAGAGTAGTGATAATGATTAACTGAAGTAAATGGTCTTAGGTTCAATGAGCTGTCGTACTATTAATAAGAGGACTTTTTCAAAGATGTCTATTTAGCTTAAATAATACTTTTCAAAATGTTTACTGATAACAACCACACTTTTAAACAGTTTGCCTGCATAATACATAAACTTAAATATCACCAATATCCATGTATAACATATTTGTAAACATTATCACTAATTAGGCCATGTATTTTTATAAAACAAAATTAACAAACCGCATTGCGCCTGGATTGTGGGTTATGGCCCAATCGTCCCATGACTACGCTGTGCGGGAAGGCCTGTGCCCTGCAGCATGATGTAAAGACTGATGATGAAAACAAAATTAATGATTCTCATCCGTGTTTCGGTAACAGCAATAGAAAATCTTTACAGTCGAGAGTTTTGCCCATAAATCAAACCCGTAATATTATTTTCTCGTTTCACATTTCATTGCAATGCATTGTAAACATCCGGTAAGAATCAGTTGCATCAAACAACATATTGATAATGTAAGAATTAATCATGTGCCATGCACTCGGGCGTAGATTGGCGGCAGGTGGCACGTGCCAACTCGCATTAAACCCGAGATGTATGCCGACCTATTTTTGGCAATACCCGTGCTTTCGGATCGCCACGTGATTGAAAATGTTTCCGAGTATCGTTAATCTTTGGTAATAACTATATTTAGTTGGCGCGCAGTAATGTGCTAGCGCCCGACACTTCGCGCGACGCCCGCGCACTTTTACACCGATGCATGGAATGCATTTAATCAATTTGCTGTGCAATTTGAACAATGATGGGTGAACAGTGACACTACTTTGCAGTACTCGCTCATTAAGTTTATGTACAACAGCTTTTTAATTTAAGGAAATATTTATGTTTCGCTTGAATATAACACTAAAAACAATAGAACATCTTTTGATGCAGGTCATAAGTACCGGCATAACAGCATTAAAATTACTAAATATTTTTTAAAGTAATAAAGAAAAATATAAATATCTCCTTTCTAATTACCAGCGTCTTGACAAAACTGTCTTGTCAGCTGAGTGGCCACCATTTTAGTACCATTATTTATTTTTTATATTATTTTATGGACTTACATGCCATAATTTGAATGGCACCAAATAAATATTTTACTTTCTTTTAAACCTAATATAATTTCGAAGGTTGTTTTTAAATGGATTCTAGGCTAATTAAACAATAGAAAAATATTGTTACATTGCAAACCTAAAGCAAGGAAGGTAGCATTAACAACGCCATTATTAAAAGAAATTTCGACGTTATTCTAACATTCCTGAATAGGTAGTAATTTGTGTTTCTATGCATAACAATGTTTACAAGCGTTAGATCACCAAGCCGCGTATGATTCCCCAAGAGATCATCACTTGCTCACATTATTTGCGTTAGCATCGGTATACACACAGACATCAGAATATACATTAGACTGGACAAGCCGCCAAGTTTATAGGCAGTCCCAGTGTCGCAATTTCTTTTCGGTTCTTACCTGTGAAAAGTTATTATATTTCTTGGTAAATTTACTGATTTATTGCGATGATGGCATGTTACAGTTGCACAGGATGGCATTTTGGAAAAAAAACGGTAATTTCTTCTAATATTCGTGCGTCTTGACTCGTCTCACAGAGCGTAAACTGGTAGTCAGTGTATGCTCGTTGAGCTTACAGTTGTCGCACTTTAAACGCGGCTAGCCCCATCTCCTGTATTGGGAAATCTGTGGGTATACATTATCAAGTCAGATCACGAAGCTTCTAGAAAAATCTCGAGAGCTCCGGTAAAGTAGCCCGCGGCAATCGGACGGATCGCTCACAACCTGTCATAATAACTGTACTCTTGTGTTGTGTAGCTTAGATTAGAGATTTATTAATCCACTAGATTTTGCCCACGGCTTCGCTCGCGTTAAGAGGTGTAATTTTTCATCCCCTCTTTTATCCACTTAGAGGTAGATTTGATCAAAATTCTTACGTAATGGATTCCTCATAGTAGCTTAATGCATGATGAAAGATCGGTTTAAAATTAACAAAGTTTTATACAAACTTTCATCCCCTATTTTATATAGTTGGGGTAAAATTATTCAAAATCCTTTCTTAGCATATACCTACGTTATACCATTTACCTGCATACCAAATTTCAGCCCGATCCGTCCAGTGGTTTGGATTGTGCGTTGACAGATCACTATGTCAGTCAGTCTGTCACATTTGAGTTATATATATTGAGATATATGTTGAACCAAATCCATATCCATTGTTCCATTGAAATCTATAGTAATCTCAATATTATGTAACTGTCAACCGTGATCATAATTAATTTTGTGTTGTTGTACAACAAGACTTAAATTATGAGTCGGCATTCCCTTCCACGCAAGATTATTGTGATTTAAAGTTAATAAAGACGGGTGACGTCATTAAGTATTTTATTAGGTTTCAAAGTGGGATTTCGTTTGAACAAATTATGTCATGTCTTGTGATGTGATGTTAGTTAGGTAATTTCATAGCCAGTGTCACTATTCAGTTCGGATCACAGTTAAACCAGGTTGTTAATTGTACCGTGTTTTAAATACAAGATTAAGATTCTGGAGACACAGACTCATATTTTATAGCATGTGTTCTCACTTGGAAGAAAATTCTACGTCTTGACATCACACATGTATCTTCCTAATAAATATCCACTGACACAGCGTTATCTAGCCTTAAGTTATGAGTGAAACTTGTATTATGGGTACTAAACAACGGATACCTAGCCAAACACCCAGACCAATATAAAAAACATGTTCATGTACCCAAATGTTGGTACGGTCCGGGAATTGAACCCGGAACCGAATGAATAATATTTATTGACTGCTATGAAACAATCCATTACTAGGTATTAGACAGAAGTAACATGAGAACGTAATCATGTTATGTTATGAATTATGGCCCTTCAAACGTAATTTTGAAACTTAGATATCAAAGATAAAGCTTCTTCTTCCAAGCTCCTTGTTTCTATTACTTTTAATCAACTAATTCCTAATGCAATAAAAGAAACCATAAATTGTTGTAGCACTAATGAGTTTTAAATCCTTTTATGGTAGAGTCCATAGGTTAGTTATTGCTATACGAGTTTGCACCTCTGTTAAAGATCATTCCTCAACACACGTGGCCAAACTCATCACACAGAAAACTGTAAACAGCGTGCAAGAATGATTATGACATCGTCTCTTATGCAACACTTCGCAGATTGCTCATAGTATTAGTGATTTCTAAGTCCTAGCTTAGCTGAGTAGCGTTGTTTCGTATATCAACTATAAAAAACAGTATTACTCATAGCTTGTTCAAAGATTAGGATAAGTGGACCTAGCCCAAAAGGTGTCATATCCGAGTAAGTTTATAGACACACCTACACAGCATAGATATTTCCAGCATATCACTCGTGTAACCTGAATGCAATTAATATTAATTCTTGGCTCGTATTTTTTTTGTACTTTATCCAATTGTAATGAGCACATAATTATAACTAAATTATTGATCGATGGTAAAACTCTCTTTTAAATTACTTTTGTTAATAAATAACACTTTGATTTGCTATATTTATTTGTTTATTTTTTAAAGCAAAGTCTGATTACTATATTTAAAACGGTTAAATTTACTGTAAGGTTAATTGTTAAAAATAATATGAGTATATATTTAGTATGGGTACATATAAGAAATTATGTATGTAATAATGTTATACTAGGTGGATATATAAAGCATATACCGTGCTACAATTCTGAATCTATAAAGAAGGGTTTTGTAGGTGTCACCGCAAAACAAGAAGTAATACTTTTGTTTATTTGTTTTAATTAGTTGTTGTATTGCATGGCGAACGTTGCAATGCGAAAGTTATTGCGAATGTAAAATATTTATGTATATTATAACATATTGTATATTATATGTTTATTATAACAAAATCAAACCTAATTATCACCTTTTTACCGTGTTGGTAAAAAGATAACCCACGATGATAATTATAAAATAATCTTTTATTTTGAATAAATACAGGCTTCGCTGCTCCCTTGTACTTTCTACACCTACTCGCTAATGTTAACCAGTAATTAACAAGTAGGTATAACATGATTTACCTACCAGAATGATAAGCCTGAAAATATGAGGATATCGGAGGATTGGGATAACTCGCGCAAAATGGCGACCACCTTTGTTCAGCAGTACTACTAAAGATAGAAAATAATAACCTTAAAAAAGAAACGAAAATACTTACTTTAGTTTAGTACATTAATAATAATATTCGACGACCCATGTGGTGAAAGGTCGAGACGTCGGCTACTACACCAAGGGTTCCGGGTTCGATGCCCGGGCAGAACGAACATTTGTGTGCATGAAAATGTCTGTATTGGTCTGGGTGTTTTCTAAGTATAATATGTATGTATTTACAAAAAATAGTATAAAAGTATATTTATTTTTCGTATTTATTTATTAACAAGACTAAACGAGACACTGATTTCCGTCTACCGAATGCGCATAAGTGTTATTTATCACTTGATATTTATGTATAAAATATAATGGTAGGTATTAACAAAATTTTTACGTGCGTCCAAAATTGTATCAGTGTCAATGTAGTAACAAACCGATGACTTTGAAAGTGTCGCGTCCAACAAGATTTCATATATTTGAATGGTCGAACTTACCCGCAGTCTACTCACTACGTATGGCTTGTCTCTAAACAGTGTATGTTCAATGTTAGCTATTAATAGTTGGGCTACACTCGATTAATTCTCCAAGGAATGTCCGCGCGGCATTGAGGTGAGAAAGTAAAATTCGACCGCCCGCGACTGAATTGAAGGCTTCACGTAGGTATTTGAATGAGTAAATATAACAAAAAAATAATGAATTCAAGTTTAGGTATAGTAGAAATGTAAGATATTGTGGAGTACCATTGTTATGGGCTGTTAAAATTAATTTCTAGTGAAATTACTGGGTATGAGAGACCTAATATCTCTCGTATCGGGGGACAAGCGCAGAGCAGTGTTGACAGAAAAATATTGACTACCTACTGTTTATTGGGCTAAAAAAACTTTTTTATTTTTAACTTACACAACCCCATCTAGCCTCAAATTATGCAAGGAGCTTGCTTGTACTATAATTATCAAACAACGCATATACATACTAATGTTATTTTTTTGTAAATACATACTTATTATATATAGAACCACCCAGACTTATATAAACAGACATGTCCATGTAAACTAATGTTTGTACTGCCCGGGAATCGAGCCCGAATACTTTGGTGTAGTAGCCGACATCTCAACCATTACACCAAATGGGTTGTCAATATTTATAAGACTGGCTTATAAGAATGAATATTAAAACCGCGGAATTCCTCAAAGAATTACTATGTTCCAGTTAATCATTAAAAAAATGCAAGCGTCAGTTGCATTGACCTTGTGTTGTGATTATTGATTGGTCGCGGAGCGCGCCCTTGATCTTAGAGGCGCGTGCGTCCGACGCGCGTACGCGCAGCACGCATTCACTCCTTTATTATTGCCTAGGCGCGTAACTATAATATATATATATTTTTGTAACATTGTAAACAGGACGGTCAGGATGTTCACCCGATGATAAGTGGTACGCCTGATCAAAGATAGACTAACCATGATACATTGATTTTTGTTACAAAGTGAACAAACAGGACGGTCAGGACGCTCACTTGATGGTAAGTGATACGCCTGATCATAGATAGACACTGATGGACAGGTATTATTCTCCATCAATGCCGCACTGCGCCCGTTCACCCTTGATAAGACAACAAATGTTAGGTCTCTTATACCCGTAATTTCGCTAGTTACAGTACATACTGAAGTACAAAAATGCTACCTACTGACTTTGGCTGCAGTCTGCTTTTACAGATTTTCTGTTTCAATAATTAAAAATGATAAAGATAAATACCCACAGACATACGCACAGCGCTTTCCAGCCTACACTAAGCATTAGCCTGTAATATGGGTTCTAAACAACGGATAAATATACTTTAATATTTTTTGTAAATCCATACGTACAAGTATACATGGAAACACCCAGAATAATACAAACAGACATGTTCATGCACACAAATGTTTGTACTGCCCGGGGATCGAACCAGGAACCCTTCGTGAAGCTGCCATCTCAAATCAAAAGTAACAGGAAGCTAATTACTTATGAAGTCATTTATAGAATATTACTTGGCGGGTTGTACGTGGTTGAACATGTGTGATGTCAAAGCAGTGACAAAGCTACGTCATGGTTACGTACCTACCATTTAAGACAGTACAGTCATATTATAACAGGTAAAATTATATATTTTCCTGTTTAAGGCCATGTCATTGTCCAAATATTTACATACCTCACCTGTTAACACGGTTTGTGATTTTTCATTAAACATTACTGCTCTTTAGGTTGATTGAAGCGTTCAAAAATTATCTCCAATCAAATGTATGGGAGATTAGTTTAATTTTGTTTGATTCGGAATACCAACAAAAAATATTTAAAATATAACTTTCCATGCACCAAAATGATAATCATATAATAGTTCGTTAATTAACACCAGGGCCCTAATTCCGATAATTTTAAAATGCGGTGATATGACCATCATTGTGTCGCAATAGTACAATTTTGCACTCATTCGATATATTTTATGATAGACTAGCTGTTCCTCGCGGTATTACCTGAGTTATAAGTTATTCTCCTGCAGTAAAACAACCTAAAATCGCTTCGCTAGGTCACGAGACGCGCGGCCGCCTCGCGGTAAAACATTGCTTTAATATAAAAAAAAATGTTTACAGTAAAAGAAGCTTACATTAGCTACCATACAGGAGTTTCAGAGTTTACCCGGAACAAACAGTCAGACAGACATAAATTTCAAAATATGTTTTTTTACTCATGTATATGATCATTATCATCAGCTCATTAAACGTCCCCACCGAGGAGCACGAGCCTACCCGTATAGGGTGATTAGGCCTTAGTCGTCCACGCGGGCCCAGTGCGGATTGGACAACTTCACACACAACCTTCGAATCTCTTCGCAGGCGTGCATGAAGGTTTCCTCACGATGTTTTCCTTCACCGTAAGAGCGTCGGATACGTACATATATTTTCTAAAATTCGAAAACACATTGGTACGTGTCGGGATTTGAACCTCAGCCCTCCCGGTAGGAAGGCGACAGTCCACACCATTGAGCCACCGACACTCTTATATCTTATAGATATATATACGCATGAAGAAAAATGGATTATTTAAATATACCAAACGGACACACCAATTTTATTTATATGTAAATTACAATAGATTGTAGATATGAAGATTTCAATAAGACAATTCTTTCTACTATAGAATTACCATTGTAAACTACCAACATTAAAATTGTACCGAAATACCAAATGTACAATTAGATTGTAAAGTGTCTTAATGAAAGTAAATTAGGAAAATTCGAGGCAATGGGGGTTTCCGCCATCTCTAAAAACAGTATTATTATTATGATAAGTTGCATTTTTGTACCAAAACTTGCGGAGTAACATTATTGTAATACTATTTTAAAAGTCGGCGGTAAGCCTGTTCATCTCCAGAGCGCTTCATTCGTGTCATGTTATAGGGCCGAAAATTGAGTTTTACATGTTGCAAAATTATTGTTTATTTTACGTTATAATTTTAAGGAAAATAGTGTCATATGTGTCATAGTTTTTATAAATTAACGCATTGGGACCGGGAAATGGGGAAGATCTATGTCCAGCAGTGGACTGCGATAAGTTGTATAGGATAGGATAGGAACGCTTTGGGCCTCTGTTATGTTAACGTGTAATTGGAATAAATAAAAAAATCACGGCTAACTACTTCGAAGAGTGATTTTTTTTTCATATTCGTCACCGATTAGTGTCAACAGTCTACTTGACCTTCGACGCTGCACTCAACATACATTGCAATTGCATTTCCATTAGACTTTTATACGTTCGATTGATAAACCTTTGGAACGGGATCGCGGTCGTGTCACCTTTTAACGATGAAAATCGCCAACAATAACCACTCGACCCATTTCTAAAATAGGACAGTGCATTGAAGTAGTTTTATCTTAATTATTATGAGCTCAATAAACGTCCCCACCGAGGGTCACGAGCCTACGCGTATAGGGTATTATTTAGTCGTCCACGCGGGGCCAGTGCGGATTAGCCGACTTCACGCACAGCCCTTGAATCTTTCCGTAGGTATGCGCTGGTTTCCTCCCTATTTTTCCTTCACCGTAAGAGCGTCGGTTCACGTACATATAATTTCGGAAATTCAAAAACACATTGGTACGTGGCCGGATTTGAACCGGAACCCTCCCACCGGAAGGCAACAGTCTATATACCATTGTACCACCGACGCTCCTTAGTTTTTTAAAGGAATTCGTAGTTCATTAAAATAACGAATATCTCTACGGATGTGTATTAAATCTATTTTTATATAATCATCAGCCTAAGACCCACTGCAGGTCATGGGCCTTCCTGCACAATATAGTAATAGGCAAATAGAACCACAGGCCAGCACGCTGGCCTAATGCGGATTGGTGGACGTTAACGGCTAATATCCTATAATCGTAGCTGGGATTGACGGCTTAACGTGTTTTTGAAGCGAAATCAGCTGTCTTTTCGGATAATTAGGTGAATCAGCTTGCATATAATCATCAGCTCATTAAACGTCCCCATCGAGGGGCACGAGCCTACCGTATAGGGTGATTAGGCCATAGTCGTCCACGCGGGCCTAGTGCGGATTGGACGACTTCACACACAACCTTCGAATCTCTTCGCAGTGCATGAAGGTTTCCTCACGATGTTTTCCTTCACCGTAAGAGCGTCGGATAACGTACATATATTTTCAAAAATTCGAATACACTTTGGTACATGTCGGGATTTGAACCTCAGCCCTCCCGTAGGAAGGCGACAGTCCACACCATTGAGCCACCGACGCTCTCTCTCAGCTTGCATGTCCTTACCGAATCAAATCAAACTGGAGAATCATATAAAGTGGCTTTCAATACGAATACATGTATGGTTTTCCCGCATGATTCGATCCCACAACCCTCGAATCAAGCAGCGACCTATTTCGAAGCGTTTAATGCATCGTCACATAAACTGAACACCTCCATATTGTATGAATACTTCTGATACGTCATAAGGAATAAATTATATTTAATGATAAGTTAATAATCTATTGGAATGTTAGATATTACGTCAAGTGTCATTTTGGATTTTTGTTCTTTGTATTACTCGAACTACCTATATTGGCTCAAGTGCATAACTATATTACCTACATTTAGTATTAACACGTGATACGAGTTCAATTCGTCATGTTAAATGAATGACCGACATTCTGTATGAAAAAATAGTAATTTTTTATTACATAAATACATTTATTCATCTTATTAAAAACTTCATTTATTCGAATTCATTGTTGAATAATTAAATGGATCAGTAAATGCCATGCCAACGGACGCCCGCAGCGTCGAAGGATAACCACTCCAGTTCCGTGTTCGCGCTGCGCCTGCGCTGACGTCCCACTTCAACACTAGATGTACCCGCGACTTTGTCCGCGTGACATACAAACAGGCTAATATGCTTATAAAGACTGTAGAAGGGAACTACTTACATTATATTTTGACAATAATCTTTCTTTATGTTTAAAAATAATATATGCTTAAACAAATATATCGTTTGATATTTCTAATATCACCACATATGGTGTATTAAAAATGTAAGTTTGTTTGTTGCGAAAACTACTTAACGGATCTCCATAAAACTTTGTACACTATTTTAATATCACTATGGTGATACAAACAACAAACAAACTTACATTTTTAGTTATACGTGTTGTCAGTCGTATACCACACTACTTCGCAGGTATCGATCACTTGCAAGTATAGAAGTATTTTTTCTAATTAACGTTACGAAAGTTAGCATTTTGGTAACGATGAAAATAAAGATAGTTTATTTGTTTAAACATGTGTATACAAAATGTCATACCTGTTGCGGAGTACATGTTATGTCAATAGAATAATATATAATAAGATACCATTATACCTGAATATAATAAAATTACCTAAATAAATGTGATAATGTATTAACAATAACTATAATATTTCTTTCTATAAAATAAATCATTTTCACAGCTATACTTTATCTTATCTCTCTTTATCCGACATAGCCCGCCGGATCAGCAAGTTGAAGTGGCAGTGGGCTGGTCACGTATGTCGCAGAACCGATGGCCGTTGGAGCAGACGAGTTCTGGAGTGGAGACCGCGTCTTGGCAAGCGTAGCGTAGGACGCCCTCCGGCCCGATGGACCGACGACTTGCGGAAGGTCGCTGGTGGGAGCTGGATGAGAAAAGCGGAGGACCGGGATATCTGGCGCAAAATGGGGGAGACCTATGTCCAGCAGTGGACTGCGATAGGTTGAAGAGAGAGAGAGAGACTTTATCTTGTTTTCTTAGATTCTATGATCGAAAGTATTTTCCGATTTTAATACAGAAGGTTACAAACGTAAATAGACTTCAATGCAATCCAGATGTTAAAGCAAACTTCTAAATATAAGGATAATTCAGTTCTGCCGCCATTTACGGGGCATTACCCAAGCACCGGCGAATCGTATAATTTTTACATGTATTTTGGTTTTAACATACCAGTTTTCCTCCACGTTCAAGCTATATCTAAATCACAAGGTTTCACGGTCTACATTTATCACTGATCCCATCTTTTGACCACACGTTTTAAGGAAGTATAAGGAAGTCCACGACGACACTGAACGCTCATGAACTTTATTTTTATGTTTATCATAAAGAGAGTACCCCTTCATAGAAAGTATTTTTTTATATGTACCATATGATCACAACTAGGTAGGTGATGTTATGATTCAGATGAAAACAATCAACAAATTGTTTCTCAAGTTTCGGAATAAATAATAACGTGTGAGTTAAAATAATAATGGTCAATTCGACGCTCTTACGGTGCATGAAAACATCGTGGGGAAACCTGCGAAGAGATTCAAAGATTGTGCGTGACGTCGGCCAATCCGCATCGGGCCCGCGTGGACGACTAAGGCCTATACACCATTTACGGATAGGCTAGTGCCCCTCGGTGAGAACGTAACGTGAGCTGATGATGATGATGATGAGTGGACAATTTTGATAACACAATAAAAATGTCCCTAGTAAATACACCACTGGAAGTAGCTGAGATTTAGGGTTTATGTGTCATTAATTATAATTATATACACATATTAATTGATTAATACATAGTACAGTCAATCAGATGCGGTTCTATTTCAAATTACATTTCTTTTATGTTATGAGGGGAACAGGACGCTCAAGGCGCTCACCTGATGTTAAGAGACCATGACAGAGCATCATTGAAAGAGACCAATAAGTCCAACAACTGACAAACAGTCATTACACTCCATCAATGCCGCACTGCGCCCGACCGCCAAAACAACAGATGCTAGGTCTCTTATACCCGGTAATTACACAAGCTACCGTTCCCTCATTCCGAAACACAAAAGTGCATAGCACTTTTATTTGATGGGACGATATCTGGCACTGCGGTGCTACCTACCTAGACGACTCAGTATCGAGTCTACCACCACATCCGCACAGCCCGCTATGGTGCTTCGTTCTTAATGCGCACCGCAAAGGAATGGAATTCTTTGCCTCGTTATGTGTTCCCCGATCATTACAACCTGGCCGTCTTCAAGGCAAGAGTGAATAGGCTGTTTCTAGGCAGTCATGATCCATCCTCGGCCGCATCTTCACTTACCATCAGGTGAGATGGCGGTCAAATGTCTGCCTATAAAGGATAAAAGGAAAAAAAAAAGGTGAACCAATTATACCTGCAACCGTATATAGGCCTTAAAATTGTACAGATTCGTATAAAATAAATCAGCTAAACAGAACGAGTTACTATCGTCAGTAACAGCACACTCCGGTTTTTGTGAATTCAGCCTTAGAGTGCATGTTAGCGGCTTTTGATAACTTCCTTGATCGCCCAGCAGCTGTTAACAATATAAAGATATCTATGACAAGTAGGTTAGCTAATATTTACGCACCGTATTTTAATTTGTATTGGCATTTCTGAAATATTCCATCATCCATGCGTAATATGCTCGGTGTTTTTGTTATTATGTTTTGGCATACATACGGAAATTTTAATAAAATGTTTATTCTACTTAAATAGCTCTATTTTAGTATTATCTTAGTTTATACAGCACCCAGAGCATTCTAGACCCAATTTAAGCAAGAAGAATTTTTTTATACATAGGAAACACCCGGACCAAACCAACAGGAATGTTCATGTACACAATTGTTTGAACTGCCTGGGAATCGAACCCGGATAACTATAACCGTGGATCGTCTTTCGTACGGTGCCGTATGCTCAGTTAAGTAAGTATGTCAGAAGTAAATTAGCCCCTTGACACAGTAATATAAAGGAAACCGCACGCGAGCAGACGGATTAATCTGTCCTTCCCATCTTGGGACTAATAATAACACAAGGAGAGTCATTTTGTACAACAAACGCGGATCTCAATAGGGATGATGACAATTTTTTTTTCTGTTATCATATCGATGGACCGCATAATAATAGAAACATTGGTTAAAAAATTACTCCGTTAACATTAAAACTCACAGAGATTTTCCAATTCTAAAAACACATTAATGGACTTTCCCAAAAACGCTTCATACAAATGGCTACCTAGTTATGACGTCACGCATCAGTAATTTGTACGCATAGTTTGTGAATTTTGTACTACAACTATATTAAATGTTGCGTTTACTAAAACGGTTTCATAGCAAAAGTTGCTTAAAATTGTATGTGTTATCCTTTTGTTAACAATTTTTTTACAATTAATGTACTTTAAAAATGGACTTGCCCATCTAACTTGAAAGACTAATAAAATTCATAAAACATGAGTTTTCGAGCTAAGAGTAAGCACATCGTTATATTTAACCCATATTTGTAATAATATGAAATAGTTCTTACGATTTCAGGACTCAGTCATCATGCCTATTATGACGTTTAGTCTAGCGGCTAGATTGTCTGGACGCTTAACGGGATGACACAGGTTTTATCCTCAGCTGGAGTGTTTTAACACCAGATTATTCGTGTTTTTATCTTTATGTAAACATATAGTTTTGTCTAAAGTATATCTATTTATCAAAATGAGTTACATAGTTTACCTTCAGAAGTTATATAAAATACAAAAACTTGTTATTTTAAAATGTGTGTCATACGCGACTAAATACTATTTAATGAAATAAATTACATTTAATTCTATATTCCCCAGTGCCAAATAGCCTCGAAATAAGTTTATGCATATAGAAAACGTAATGTATTAGTCCCCTATAAGTTAAAACAGACAACTTTATTTGATATCCAAGGTCGAGAGTGATTGGTTGAGACCGAAGTTTTGCAATGTTTTGTGTTTTAGCGTTTTAAGATTTTTGCAAATAAAAATTTACGGAGTAGTAAGTGGCAAATGTCGCTTTCAAGACAAGAAGCCGCAGTGAATTGAACTTGTGATCTTAAGATGATTGTCTTACCTTTCAGCCTAGTAAACAAAAATACCATGTCTTTTTTTTGCATTGTTGTTATTGCCATGGATTTAGAATTAAAGCGCGTGCTGTTAGAGCAGAAGAAAAATCGAGATTGTTACACGCAGACTTATACGACTTATACAAGGCCTTTCGAATACATATATTTGTGTGTATTATCACATTTAAATGTTTGTTTATGACACATATATCTATGAAGTGGGATAGGTGATTGATTAGGTGACATTGTTAGGATGAAGGTACTTTATACATGAGCAACATTAAAAGATTAGTAGAATTAACTCAAAAGGACGATTGGCATTTGATCGGTTCAAACCACAGATTTCCCAATACAGGAGATGGGGCAAGCCGCGTTTAAAGTGCGACAACTGTAAGCTCAACGAGCATACACTGGCTACCAGTTTACGCTCTGTGAGACGAGTCAAGACGCACGAATATTAGAAGAAATCACCGTTTTTTTCCAAAATGCCATCCTGTGCAATTGCAACATGCCATCATCGCAATGAATCAGTAAATTTACCAAGAAATATAATAACTTTTCACAGGTAAGAACCGAAAAGAAATTGCGACACTGGGACTGCCTATAAACTTGGCGGCTTGTCCAGTCTAATGTATATTCTGATGTCTGTGGTTCAAACACACCAAGAATTTCCTGATACCATACCGCACATGTTCAGTTGAAGAATTCCAATATTTTACTTGAGCTGAGATATTCTGTATTACAGAATAATTTAATTAAAACATATCTATGTAATACCTCCTTTACTGTGTAATATGTGATGGAAAACTACTCAGCAAAACTTGAAAGCCTTCCGAGTTTACTAATAGAATTACAGTCAACTGATTATAATTATATGAATCGTATGCGTGTCCTGATTCCATGATTACTTTACACTTAACTTACTGGGTCTTAATTCTGTTAATTTCAAAATGCGCCAATTCTATCTTTATTGTGTCTCAATGGTACATTTTTGTAAGTTTGGTATCCTACTATTTAAATATTACCATTATCGTTTTCCAATGACATGTCCAGTCATTGGAAAACAATAACGTTTGTGTCTCAATCGTCGGTAGAAATTAAAAATAAATTGGTATTCTACTACTTATTGCAATGATGTAAAAAGTATAGATTCGTGATTCGTGTGTTTTCAGCAAACAAAGAGTGTACAACTGTATTCTCTTTGGCGGTTCGTTTTTGAGGGACGGGTGACGTATCTACCTTTAAATCTTTAAATATACAGAATATCATTGACGTTCGTTTGAAAGTTGACATAATGATTAATATAACTTTCAAAACCTTAGCCTAAGTATAACTTTTATACTTCATCCATGATTAAGACACAAAAAATATAGAATTGGCATTGGCCGTACCTTCAGGTGTCAAACAAGATCCAATCAAAGAAGGCATTGGTGGACAAAAACAATCTGAATTGCAAGATCCAGGACCGTGTTGTGTTGTTGACACAGTGAAAATACGTGCAATTTCTACCAGTTTGATTAGGACATTACAGGCTGAATCACCCAATTGTCTGGCTACAACTTAAGATGGTAGTCGTTAACAAATACGGTGTAGACCCAATCTGCCCATGGCTATACTGTGCGGGAAAGCCTGGATTGGAACGTTATAGGCTCTTATTTATCATCAGCTCATGTTATTTACACGTCCCCACCGAAAGGCACGAGCCTATACATAAAGGATATACACACTATAAGCCTTAGATTAGACAACGCGGGCCCAGTGCGGATTGGCCGACTTCACGCAACCTTCGGATCTCTTCGTAAACGTGCGCAGGTTTCCTCACGATGTTTTCCTTCACCGGAAGAATATCAGATTGAAAAGACTACCAGGATTTGAACCTGCACCTTCCAGATCGGAAGGTAACAGTCCACACGAATGAGTCACCGACGCTCAAGGCAACTAAAATAGAAGTATTATTAGTCCTGGCTCAGACCCACAGCAGGTGCGGCACCGAGGCCCCGATAAATCAACTTTCGTTTTGTCACAAGGACTGCGATTACAGTGCGTAACACTCCTAGCTAACTTAGGGCTACTACTGCCTAGGTATTGAAGTTTCCAGTCAGTTACCAAATTTAAATATCACCAAACACTGCTCAAATTTTCAATCCATTATATTTAACAAACTTCCGCTGGCACTTAAAAGTGTTGTCTATGACATACCTTTAAACATAAGCTTAAGATTTTTTTGCTAGAGGGGTGCTTCTACAGTATTGATGAATTGTAATAATATTTTTTAATAATCATAATACAAAAATATTTATAATTACAATAAATATTTCAAAATTCAAATTATATGGATCAATTTAAAATAATATGTGTTTATGTACTGTCCAATTGAATTTATTGTATTGTATTGATTCAGTTGTTGGGTATATATACATAGTGTATACATACATATATAGTTTATATTGTAATTTCAAACACCCTTCCCACAGCATGGCTCCATAGCCAGAATCGACATTTATTATTCGCACTGCGAAACTTTGGAATTCGTTGCCAGCTTATGTTTTTCCCGAGGTGTACAATTTGGGGGTCTTCAAGTCGAGAGTAAATAGGTTTCTTCTAGGTCAGCGTGTTTTATCCTAGACATCGTCGAAGTTTAACACCAGACAAGGCGTAGTCAAACGCTGGCCTATTTAATGTAAAAAAAAAAAAAATCGAGTCGTTCACCCATCACGCAAGCCCAGTGAGCATTGTTGGGTGTTAACAACTCCTATTCAAGTCCACCTGTATTTTGTACATCGGTGAACCTTATTAACTGTGTACTACTGTTGCGCGCGCACGCTGTCATTAGCCAGCCCTGCGCGTGCGCATGTGTGTTTAAAACGCGCGAGGAGCGCCGCGAGACCGGTCGGCGACGAGGACCGGTCGTCGCGGAAAATACCCAAGCTTTCCACCACGGGAGCACTGGGTAATCGGCACTTTGCTATGTTACAACTTTACGCACACTAACGCCCGTATTCAAGAATGAGATTCAACGGTGAACTTTACTCAAATTGAGTTAGAAAGGGATGCTGCTATTTATTGTATAGAGCACTATCCCTTTCACACTATACTTAAGTGAAGTTCAAGATAGACGTATGTACATGTGGCGATAAAACGTCATAACACTTTTTCCAGCAGGAACCTTCCAAAAGTATTAAAAAGGAAAATCTTAAATGTACTGAGTGTACACATATTACAGGCAGTTTGGAACGAGGTGGCACAGTGTGAGACTGTGAGTGTCTGAGGATATTTATTTATATAAAAAGTACCTACAAATACCGAAGTAAAATGGATGACTAACCCTCCCCTGTTTTAATTTTTCATAATGGTGGAGTTTCCTATCCTATCCTATTCAACCTATCGCAGTCCACTGCTGGACATAGGTCTCCCCCATTTCGCGCCAGATATCCCGGTCCTCCGCTTTCCTCATCCAGCCTCCACCAGCGACCTTTCGCAAGTCGTCGGTCCATCGGGCCGGAGGGCGTCCTACGCTACGCTTGCCGAGACGCGGTCTCCACTCCAGAACTCGTCTGCTCCAACGGCCATCGGTTCTGCAGTTTCATAATTATAAAAATACCAATCACAATACTATGGTACCAAAACACGTTACGTATTATTTTGCAGGTTTAATCACCTATTTAATTTCCTGTCTCTAATTCCCCCGTAATACTTCATACTTGACACCGGAATTTTAAATTTCTCTTCTTTTTCTTTCTCTTCTTATAGTTTGATAGCACTTATGTGAATGTATGTATATAATATTTCATCCAAGGTATATGCGTAGATACTGTTTATATGTATGTATTTGTGTATGTATGTTTTGAAATTATATTTATTGTATTTTATTATTTTTATATAACTTAGGTTCTAACTTTTGCACAGCCCAATTAATCATTATTAATAAAGTATCCTCTTCTGAAGGTTGTCTGGAAGAAATTGCTTTTTAGTAATAAGACCGCCTTATTTGTACACTTTTTGTTCTGTCCATGTTTTCCCTTGTAATATGTTTTATGTGCAATAAAAGTTTATTATTATTATTATTATTTAATTTATCCTTTAGTTTCGTTAGATAATAACAACAAATGCCGACTAGCCGAGGCTTACTATTAATAACAAATTATATGGTATTATGTTTGACGACCCATTTGGCGTTGCGGTTGAGAGGTCGGCCGCAACACCAAGGGTTCCGGGTTCGATCCCCGGGCAGTACAAACATTTGTGCATGAACATGTCTTTTTGTAATGGTCTGGGTGTTTTCTTTGTATAATATGTATGTATTTACAAAAAAAATAAAACAAATTATATATGTATGTTTATCCGTTGTTTAGTACCCATAATACAGGCTTCACGCTTAATCATCATCATCAGCTCATTAAACGTCCCCACCGAGGGGCACGAGCCTACCCGTATAGGGTGTTTAGGCCTTAGTCGTCCACGCGGGCCCAGTGCGGGTTGGACGACTTCACACACAACCTTCGAATCTCTTCGCAGGCGTGCATGAAGGTTTCCTCACGATGTTTTCCTTCACCGTAAGAGCGTCGGATACGTACATATATTTTCGAAAATTCGAAAACACGATACGTGTCGGGATTTGAACCTCAGCCCTCCCGATAGGAAGGCGACAGTACACACCATTGAGCCACCGATTTATACAATAATAAGAATAGTATACACACTTGTGTCAAATAAATAAACAGCCCAATTAAAAATCTAATTTATGCATGTTTTGTGAGTGACGTGGTTTGACCTAATGACGTTTATTTACGTTGTATAGTAATGAAGTAGTGAATTAAGAATACCGATATTACAAAATCAAACGGTGTTCATTGGTTTCATGTTTATTTGCTATTTCGCAGAATCGATGTGATAAACAATAAAACAACCTGGAATATGCCGTTATGGTTTTATTTGTGGAAAATATACTTAAACTGTAAACAAACTGAATAATGTTAATTAACTTTTATTTTCTTTCCGAGTCGACATTCAGACTTGAGATATTTAACGGAATAGGTAGACACAAGAAAGTACTTGCTACTTTTAAAATAGATGTACCTAACTATTGACGACCCACGTGATGTAATGGTTACGAAGTCAGCAACCATGGATTCCGGGATCAATTCCCGGGCAGTGCAATTATATTTGTGTGCTTGCAATTGTGCTTAAACATGTCTATCTAGCGTAGCGTAGGACGCCCTCCGGCCCGATGGACTGACGACTTGCGAAAGGTCGCTGGTGGAGGCTGGATGAAAAAAGCCTAGGACCGGGATATCTGGCGCAAAATGGGGGAGACCGGCAGTAGACTGCGATAGGATGAAGAAAGAGAGAGAGATGCCTATCTTGGCAAGCGTAGCAGTTGACTAGTGCGATAGGTTGAAGAGATAGAAATGTCTATTGTAGGAAAACATTTTCAAATTAATAATTGAGGATAGCAAAGGATGGGCGTATAAGGCAAAAAATGGGGACTTATTTTCAGCAGCAAACTGCGATAAGATACATGTAAACGGAGAATATAAGTAATTTTTATCTTGTTGGTTCTACAAGATACGCTCAAGTAGTAATTATGAAGTCTATACGATTGTAAGAACAGCATTTGCTTTGTTCGCATCGTTTACAATGTTTCATTTGCGGAATTTACAACGACTATAAGTAATATGTATTGATGCAAATCATTAATGCACAAAATTGGGTATTTGACACCACTAATCGTTGACGCACTTTTTATGAACTGTCAAAAAGGAACGTTTCCATATATTTCGTATGAGATTATTGAAACGTGACGTCATTGCACACTAACATCAATTGACCTAATATTTATTGGTTTCAGTGTATTTAAAAATACAATATTGCAAATAAATAAAAGTGATCAATGAAACGACATGTAAAATAAAGTGCACTTTTATGAAAATAAGGTTTGGTATTTTATTGCGAATGGTGGAGAATACCGAATTATTGCTGGCAATAGATAACTTTATCTTAAGCGACTGCAACTCCGATGCAGTGCCAACAGTGCACTAAACATCTGTTTGGATTTGTTGCGTTAAGGTGCACTTATTTATGGATATTGCAGCTCCAACGATCTGTTCATGATCGTGTTATGATATAAGATTATTATTATTAGCTGCAAATAGCTAAGATAAAGGCGTATTCTTGTACCAAGTTCAACGTTAGTACCTATTTCTATATGAAAGAAAAATTGTAGTGTATTTGTTTTGACCTATTTATTTTCATAATTACAGTATTGAAGTATGTTTATCAGTTGTTTAGTATCATAGTACAAGCACCTTGATCAAATTGGACTAGAAATCAATGTGTGAATTTCGGTGAATATTCATTTACAACTTATAATAAAAATATCCACTGACATTCACACAGCGCCATCTAGCCCAAGTTAAGCGTGAAACTTATAGAATAGTTACTAAACAACGAATAGACATACTTATACACTTTTTTAAATACATTCATTGTATACATAGAAAACAACCAGACCAATACAAACAGACATGTTCGTTTATTTTTACTGTGCGGAGATCGAACCCGGAACTCATGGTGTAATAGCCGAGATTTCAACCATTACATCAAATGGGTCGTCAATAGTAAATGATAACAAACAGGAGATCTCACTGTAACAACTAGGTTGTGACAAAAAGAAACCTTACCCTGTCTCACCTTTCCAAGAGTGTTTGGTACAAACCAAAAGCATGCTCACATAGTAAATTTTTATTTTTATATTTATTTCAATTTTAATTTTAACTTTATTATAATCAGACTGTTATGAAATTAATTGCCAATTAATATTAATCCTTTTAATTTATTTTTTAACTCAAAGTGATGCTACTAACATATTTTTAAGTTCACTTTTGTTACTCACCATTAATGGATCATTGTTATCTGTGAAATAAAAAAATATTATTAATTATTATAAGTAAAAAGAAAACATTTGGAAGTAATTTTTAACTAGTTTGTTCATTTCCAAATGTAGCCATGATTGTTGTTTTGATCATAGTTAACACAGCCATCTGTGTCTACAGACCAGTTAAACATAATGAAAAAAATTGTAATGAGAATAAAGTCATTGGTATATACATATATATACAATGATGATTAAATGTTGCTTGTAGCTTTGTACGATGCGAAGTTAAACAAAGCGGATTCTTAACTACATGTACAAGAGAACACGTGAAATGTTCTCTGTAGATATTTTACTATGGTGCAAATTATATTAGCCATATTATAATTCATTCATTCATCATAAGCTCATTAAACATCCCCACCGAGGGTCACGAGCCTTCCCGTATAGGGTGATTGGGCCTTAGTCGTCCACGCACACCCAGTGCCGGTTGGACGACTTCACGCACAACCTTTGAATCTCTTCGCAGGCGTGCGCAGGTTGCCTCACGATGTGTTTTCCTTCACCGTAAGAGCGTCGGATGACGTACATATATTTTTCGAAAATTCAAAAACACATTGGTACGTGGCGGGATTTGAACCTCAGCCCTCCTGCTAGGAGGGCGACAGTCCACACCATTGAGCCAATGACGCTCATATTTATAATAATAATATTGCACTCGTTAGGTCAGAGTTATTATCGTTTATTTAAATTTATATTATATTAATTGCGTAAAAATAATTTTGTAGATACTTATATTTTTACCCATAACTTAATATGATAAAAATTGTGAATATATTTGACTTTAATGATTATTTTGATAACAAATTATATTATTCTGTACAAACACATTCTTTTTTAAAAGAGTGACTACTACTTTTTTGTTTTTATTAGGTGCTTCTACGAAATTGAAATGAAACCAAAATTATCGAGTCGAGTAAAAATCACTCGCAGAAGTCACAGGCCGTATTCTAGAACGATAAAGCATGGATTAATACTTAAATAGAGTTAGTCCCTTTCTAACTCTATTTAAGTAAAGATCAACGTTGAGTTTCGTTCTAGAATAGGGGCCCTAGCAATGATATTCTGTATATAAAGGTAGATACGCCATCCGTGCCTCAAAAACGAACCGACAAAGGGAATACAGTTTGTTGTCTTTTGTTTAGGCAAATGTACCCTCATTCGAAATATGTGTATGTGTGCTGTCGCTGCATTCGGAGCACTTTTTTCGGTTGTTTTGTGAGTATATCATGAATCTATACTTTTTACATCATTGGGCCCTAGAGTCTGGAATGTTAGATGATGCGTTACAATAAGCGTTCAATTTCGATAGATTTCATTCGTACAAATCTAATATTAGACTATAAGTCTCACTGGGTATTTTCCTTTGGCTACATAAGAACATAGTGATTTCATTTCAATTTAAATTCGTTTGTGATGTCGTAAACTCACTTGGCATCGAGCATAAGTCTTCTAGTTCTACATTTTCTTCAAATGGTTGTATGTACCCGGTTTTCATTAGACTTCTCTATTATTGTCTAACTTAAATTTAATGAAATAATCCCCTCAAACTTTTATTTTATACATCTCAAGTATTTACATAATTTACAAATGTAATATTAAATACATATCATTCAAATTCAAATTCAAAATTCTTTATTCAAATTAGGCTTACAAAATGCACTTATGAACGTCAAAAAAATAATTAAATACAATTAAAAATACTAAACTAAAAATATGAATTTTGATGCTTTGAAAAAAAAAGCGCTTCAGTGGATTGGCCTGTTGATTATTATTGGGTTTTTTATAGCAATACTGTTAAATGGGTTAATAACATTAGGTTAATTATAGCAATACTGTTCAATGTATATGAATGGTCTAAGAGACCCTAATCTATTTCACAAATTAAGATTATTATTTATAATAGAATATCAGCTTCAGCTTATGTTTTTTAATTTCATGTAAATTACATAGATGAACACTACAATATATTTTTATATACAATTTGTAATGCAAACATTAATCATATACAAACATTAATCATATAAAAAAAATATAACAATAACAAAAAATGGAGACATGGATGAGAAAAACGTAGGACCGGGATATCTGGCGCAAAATAGGGGAGGCCTATGTCCAGCAGTGGACTGCGATAGGTTGAATAGTAGCAAAAAAATTTTTTAAGTTCAGCGTTAGTAAGTCAAAAGTAAGTCTAATACTATAGGTTAATATATGCAACATACGAGTATAAGACCTAATGCATAGTAACAAAGTAGCTGGCATTGACCCACAGCCCGTGCAACCACGCATGATGCATCACAATTTTTTCTAAAGACCTATTGCGAAACACTAGCATACAAACAGGGCTTCAATTGATAAACTATATTTTTATTTAAGTATAAATATAAAAATTAGAAATGATTTTATCCGTAAGAGAACTAAAGTTATCGACAAAGCTGGCCGGATCACCAAATTGAAGTTTTATCCTTTTTTGTCAATAAATATCTAAGCAGTGAACTGCGGAACTAGTAAAAGTACACTCAAATAAGCAATAACTAAAATCTGTAGCAAATAATTGCTAAAACATAAATCTCTCCACCAAATCGAATAGTGGGGCATTCAGGATTTTGTAATGGTATTTATTGTTGATTAGGGTGTAAAAAGGGTATCCTCCTGCTAAGCTAAACACAAAATGTGAATAAAAAACTGTAAAAATAAACTACCTGCAGTCAACCCTAAGGAGTCCACTTTTGAACCAGTTTTACGAGGAGACCTCGAAAATTACCATATCAAAATATTAGCATCATTTACATATATAAATATACAATGTAAATTAGAAGAAGACCCCGTATTTGTAAAGTAAACAATGTATACAAGTTTTGGGTGATACATCGTATATATATATATACATAAAATAGGAAAAACGGTTTGTAATATTAAATATACTGTTTTTATTAAATATATACAGTACATACACCAAAGTGTAATTTTTGTCTGCGTCTAAATAGGGTCCTAGTCAACGGCAAATCCAGGGGGAGGGCCATGGGGGTTATGACCCCTCCCTGAGCTGTTTTTAAGTACTTTACTAACGTACATTAACAAAATGCCTTATAGGTTCTTAACTATACTACTACGTGACAACCCCCCCACCCCCCACCCCCGGCGCCTAACCTGGATCCGCGCTTGGTCCCAGTGTGAATCTCTTCGCAGGCGTGCGCAGGTTTCGTCACGATGTTTTCCTTCACCGTAAGAGGGTCGGATAACTAATATGAAAAATGTGAAAGAAAGAAGTGAGAAAAGTATGGACATACTGTGTATATTGCTGTTACTTTCCAAGGTTAATGTTAATTCTTTCTTACTCTTTCTTACTGTGACGTAAGCAAACCAATCAAATTTAGGTTAATGTACCGATGCAGTCATTAACGATTCCGATAAAAAACAGGTTCGCGTTTTCGATTTCTTTTCAATGGACATTCTACAATAATACCGAATCTGTTAGACGGGTTAAATGACTGTCATTTGCAATTAAAATGACTCTAGTGATCTAATATTTTACAGTTAATTGGTTTTATAGTAACAAAGAAACTTCACCTATTTCTTGGAACGCCCATCGCTGTCTCGACATGTTATTAAAAAAGGGGAAACAAACGGACTGACGGACAGACGGACAGACAGACAGACTTGACGAATCTATAAGGGTTTCGTTTTTTTGCCATTTGGCTACGGAACCTTAAAAATCATTATTATGATAACAAATAAATATCCACTGACAGCGCCATTTAGCCCCATATTGAACTAGGAGTTTGTAGTAGAGTATAAAACAACTGATATGTTTTTTGGTAAATACATACATATTATACATGTTATACACAAGACCAGATCATTACAAACAGACTTAATCATGCACACAAATCTTTGTAACGCCCGGGGATCGAACCCGTAACCCTTGGTGTAATAGCCGACGTCTCGACCATAACACTACATGGATAAAAATGCAAAAAATATAATATGATTACAAACCGCATAATTCTTCCATCGCTGCTTTTTTTCTTACTTTTGGGTAAAACATGAAATCATCGAGTACGTACTCGTAACTCGTAGATAAGTACCTACTCGTGTTTTTCCAATATCGACTGACAGTCATCTAACCCCAATTTAAACAAGTAGGTGTTATTCTGTACTCAAACTAAGACTCGAAAACTCCTTTTATTCAATTAAGTCTTTGCCAGACACTTTTGAAACGTCAAATTAACAATATCTTTTAAAACTAGATCGAACTAGGAACCATAAATACAAAAATTAGTAAATAAATTAATAAATTAGTAATTAATTTGCTTTAGTCACATGTCTATGAGATCGAATCAACCGTCGGTTCGGACAATTGATTCTACTGTGAAGACTCCGGCACTCTTTAACATATTCTGTTAAACGATCTCTAACATGAATTATTAAAATTTAAACTAATCCATACAAAATGATGGTTTCCCGCAAGCTTTACAAATGTCAAACAAGCGAGCGAAAATTATTGAAGTGACAAAGGTTTCAGAGAACTAGAACAACGAAAAAGTAATTTTATTTAAATAATAATATATAACTAAACATCCACACACGAACGGACATCTGTATTTATATAGATATCATAGAAAAAAAATTGATTAAAGTACACTGGAATGCAGAGCGTCGGGGACTGTTGCCTTTCTACCGGTAGAGCTGAGGTTCAAATCCTGCCACGTATCAATACGTGGCAGGATTTGAAGTGTTTGGAGTGTTTTCGAATTTTCGAAATTATATGTACGTTGTCCGACGCTCTTACGGTGAAGGAAAACATCGTAAGGAAACCTGCGAAGAGATTCAAAGGTTATGCGTGAAGTCGTCCAACCCGCACCGGGCCCGCGTGGAGGACTAAGGCCTATACACCCTTTACATGTAGGTGCACCTCGGTGGGGACGTTTAATGAGCTGGTGATGATGATGACACTGGAATGTATGACCCGTAGTTTTCCTCTAAGTAGATACTTTATGTCAAAGATAACTAGTGTCATTAAAATGATTTCATCTACATATCCATATTATGTCATTTGTGCAGTTAAAAATAATGAACATGTTACATTATTAGTATGTTGATTACAGTAAGCGATTATGTTGTACGATTTATGTCTGTTCACTTCTTTCTTGTCAGTGTGCATGAATAAATTATTAAATAACTGCATGATTAATTAACCTTGTTCGCAAAGTATGTCATTCAGTTTTATTAATATTGGATAAAGAACATTGTAGAAACCTCGCTTGAAATATTTATACAAAGTATACCATAATAAGATAGTTCACAGGGAGTCCTAACGTTAAAATAAGAGACGGTTCTGATGGGTAATTAATATTGCAAATACTACCATTAATATAAACGCGAATTGCACTATAGTATTTAGGAAGTAAGCATGACAATTTATTGGAATATAAGTTATTACTAGGTAGATTATTTTACTAGGTAGTAGAGTTGTCTAGGTAGGCACCACCGCAGTGCCAGATATCGTCCGGTGAAACAGGAGTGTTATGCACTTCATCACTTTTGTGTTTCAAGATGTGGGCATATCGTCCGGTGATGTAGCTAGTGTTATGCACTTTTACCGGGCATCAGTTGTCGGTTTCAATCAATGCCGCTTTGAATATTATTTTATACGTTACGAAATAAAAATTATATATCTTAAAAAGGAGTTAGTCATTTTATAGGGTACAAATAAAAATGTTATTTTTATACGTTTTATTACTTGTAGTACTCCGGAATATCGAAAATCATCATCTTTTATTTTTAGAATGTATCTTAATTAGCAAGATTAACATTTTTGTTATATAAGCGTGTCTAGAACATAAACTAGTCTAGTTTATTAATAGGATCTAAATACAAGTACTTATCTATAAATATAACTTCTTAGCACGCCGCGTTACGCACACGGTAAAAGTAAACAGGCAATTTTCAATTCTTTATGAACCGGGATGTATTTGTACTGATAGCTGAAACAACTGTTCATAGATGGTATACGTTAAACTAGAAAGATCAGTAAATTATATTTAACACAAACTCATATTGTTTGAAGTTAGCTAGTAGCATATGAAGCATAGACAGATGTGGGTCGTATGAAGGGATATAGGTATATGTCTTGGATAAACAATAACTGTCTAGATGCATGACTCGGTCATTTTTTGGTTGATATTTCTTCGTGATTATGCATCTTTTTTATTATCTAAGTCTTAATATCAAATAAAGTACTGAAACAAGATATTTAATGTAATTAGAACCTTTTTACTAATCATCCATCAGAAAATGTGCGTTATCCAAGTTTACTTAAAATTATATTTTATATAATTTTCTGTACATACAAAACGTAATGTCTTACTTAATTGTCATAGCCCATATAAGGCTCCAAAGTAGCATTGACAGCACATACACACACACAGACGCGCACATCGCGGTGCGTCAGTGGTGACACGCCCCCGTCTGTCGGCCTTAAACGAGTCAACCCTGTTTCCATAGTTGGTACACCGACTGCAGCGGAGGATTCACGGAACCAGTTTATGGAAATTATGTTTTTGGCAGTCTGCGCCTGCGCAGAAATGGGAAACGCGATTACTGACGCGTCGCTGGGGACAAGGGTGGCCATAAATACTTTTTAAAGCCCGAATCAATTTTGCAATTCCATGTATCTTATTTGGTTTTTGAAATCTGAATATGTGTTTTATAGTAAAAATAAATTTTAGGTTTATTTAAATTATAAATTAATTTTTTAACCGTGTACATACGCTTTTAGTAAAATTGACAATACCTTACCTATTTATTACTGAGAAGCAACTGAACTAATTTAGTAGAAAAAAACCTACCCAAGGTTGATAAAATCCAGAAAACGGATATTTGACCTATTTATCACATTTGAGTTGTCCAGCTTGAATTAAATAAACGGATATGGTGAATCGTATTGGTCAAACCCAAAGAAAGAAATATAAATACGATAAAAAATACGATATACATACAATAAGCAAATATGTATTTCAAATTAACGTTCAGTTTTCTGAAGCGATATTAATAAATTACCGTATAAAGAAAATTGAATGCAATTTACTTTATCGAATTGTAGATACTAAAAATAATGTATTAATGCTTTGTAAGTTAACATTCAAGAAAGCACGTGTACATTAGTTAGAATAACCTTTTTTAATTGGAACAAATTTCAGTTATGAAATGGCAATACTACAGAAAAAAATAGTATATGAAATTTATACAAAAAAAATCTAATCTCCTTAAACAAACGAAAGTGTACCAAGACAAGTGTTTTGTGCAGTAAAAAATATATAAGTATAAATATTACTAAATATTTATTCAATTTGGAGGAGCATTGAAGGAGACCAACAACTGATAGACAGTAATTATTCTCCATATACTACGCCCATCACCCGAGACAACATATTCTATTTCACGCGATGGTATCTAACACACCAACCTAAATGACTCAGTACCGAATTTACAAACTAGTGATAGTTTTTTTAATTTTATGAAGTTTATTAAATTCTGCAATAGAAATAAACATTTCTTTCTATATATATCACTTTCCCGGAATGTACTTCAGATGTCAATGCGCGTAGTCGCATTCGCGGTAGGGAACCCTGCGCGCACGCATGCGGTACGCAGTACATTATAATGATTGCACCCAAATTGACTTGCGGGGCTACTACGAAAGAAGCTGTGCATTTAGTCATCCGTTGCAACAATAAATATTATGAGACCAAGTGTAAAACACAGTATTGACATAATTTTTATTATAAAGATGGAAGGTTTTAATATCATTTAATAATTAGTAATCGAACAGATAGTCGAAATATATAATAATAAATATCCACTGTCATTTACACAACGCCATATGTTTAATAAAAACCCACAACTCTTATTTTATTTCACCTAAAAAATATATAATGACTTAAATACTTTAAAGAAGTCCCTTTAATCAAAGTTCAGAAGATAGTGCCAGCGTTCCCCCTTTGAATATCTAGATTGATTATTTGTCTGGGCTGAGGTAGCTGCCAGCTCTCCAGTCTCCTATAGTGTCTTTTCCACTATACTTATGGCTATTTCCTTAAAAACCTATGATTCCCACAGACCAAGGGGCTCGACACCAATACAACATTACATTGTAGCCTAAACTCCTATATTTGCATGCCGCGTAACAAAGATCACACTAATATAAAAAGCTCCTGCCCTACGAGCTAAATTATTTAAAACAACAGATTTTATTTTTACCCTTGTCCAAAAGTACTGGTACTTACAATATCGCTGTATACAAGTTAGATATTCCAGTCTTTAGGATTCAAGTTAATGTAGAGTTGTCATCTATCCATTTTTAATCTTTTATCTTTATCATCCGGGGGCCTTCTGACAGAGGTTTTAAGAAGCACACTTTTGCTGTCTAGTGGAACCCTTCTTTTTTTGCCATATTGATCAGTTGCCGTGATTTAACTGACAGCAGCCCTTGGCTAACTAGCCTATGTTTATACAATTTTTTTCCCATTCAATTTAACAGTTATCCTAGTATTCATATAAACTAATGTTATTTTAGTTTAATTTTCATTTGAGAATCCCTCACCACAAATCTTAGTGGTTTTTAGTACGGGATTTGATATATATGAATGTTGCAACAATTATTTATATGGTAATTTTAAATAAAATAAATAAATGTACATTGAGCTATAAAACGAACGACGCTCTGGCCAACCGTCAAAAGTGTTCATGCAAGATCGGCATAGATAGCTCACACCACCACTGGAGCAATATGGTATAATGACATCCAAATACGTCACAGGACCCGTTAAAGTATTGATTGAAAATTTGCGCGGGGTTTGATGCGTGGTCATAAATCAAAGGAGATCACCGCACAACCGGCAGCGAGCAAATTGGCCCCTTGATCCCAACGATATGTAATTAGCTGGTCGCACCGGCTCGATCCGGTTGCATCTGGTTTGCACACTTCTTGCGACTAGGGTGGCTAGGCGTTTGGAAAATGTCGGACATAGTTGCACTTAGCTATACAGACGATTTAAATAGCTTACTAAGTTGCACGTGTCTATAATAATATATTACTCGTACATGTAAAACACTAATGTGTTCTATAAAAAAACATATGTAATCGAATTGTTAATTTATTTGTGACACATAATTTCTAGATAATAGCTTTTACTTTGTACTTTTAAATAGCCTCATGACATCATCAGCCTCTAATGGCCCATTGCACTGATAGGCCTTGTTACACAGCATGGCTATGGAGAGTTTTGGGCCGTAACCCATCACGCGGACTCAATGCTTATTGGTGGGCTTAATGTTCTTCTGAAGCATGGAATTGCGATAATATTTTCAGTCAAAAATCCGATCCGTATAACCGACTGTTGCTTGCTTTGTGCGATCGTCAACACAACGTACCAGCCGCTACGCCATGAACACCAAGTCCACATGTTTTTTCCTTTTATATATTTTTTAAACAATATAGTGTGTCCGGGATTTTACCCAGGCTGAGAGCCATCTGCGCTCGCCAATTGCCCGATGAAGCTATAAAGGCCATCTGCAGCCAACAGCAGCAGTCATTCGAAAAAAGAGATTTTACCCATACGTCCGTCAGTGAGAATTCGCAGGTCTGTCCGATCATTTCGTATGGCCACCCTACTTGCAACGCGTCCACGGTGCAATCATTGCAATTAAAGCTTACGCGCAGACTCGTATGGGAATTGTTTTGGGTGGTGTTAAAGATCTTTTGTGTTCGGAGTGCTATTATGTTGGAGATGGGAGTTGAAAAGCGTAGTTAAGATTTAAAGCGCCATGTAGCTGGGTGAATATTTTTATAATCAGTGTAAATATTGATTTTAGCTACACTACAGTCTTAATATTAAAACATGTGAACATAATATATACGCTGAATTATTTGTTTATACTTCTGCATTTTCCGCTTAACCAGGAACCTCTGTAGTCGCCTGGCGACCCAAATAAAAAGTCAGTTACCTATTCATGTAAAGCATTTTTGCCAACACCAAATTTTCTATTACCTACCTTTTCTTTGAATATTTTTAACGCCAGGCACTATGGTCCTTGGTTTTCTCTCTTATTTACTACTATTTTACAATATAATTCAGTTAATATATTGGCATACCTACGTGCAGGTAGTGCAAACACTAGGAATTGAACGTTAATAATGAGAATTCTATGATAATATAACACTTACAGCAATGGCGGAAAATACCAACGGAATATTTAAATGTTACTTAATGCTAGTTTGAATTATACTTATTTGCTTTTAAGTACAGATCTGTCACTTTACTAGTTGTTATTGTCTAGTTTAAATAGAACAATTAAAATCGATGTCTAATGTCGATTCCTAATTTAACCTATCGCAGTCTATAGGTTTCCTCCATTTTGTGCCAGATATCCCCACCATCCGCAAGTAGTCGGTCCATCGGGCCGAAGGGCGTCCTACGCTATGTCTAATATATACTAAAAATAAATGTAAAACGTATGTAAGATATCATAACTTTTACCCACAGACATCCGAATATACAATTAGACTGGACAAGCCGCTAAGTTTATAGGCAGTCCCAGTGTCGCAATTTCTTTTCGGTTCTTACCTGTGAAAAGTTATTATATTTCTTGGTAAATTTACTGATTCATTGCGATGATGGCATGTTACAATTGCACAGGATGGGCATTTTGGGAAAAAACGGTAATTTCTTCTAATATTCGTGCGTCTTGACTCGTCTCACAGAGCGTAAATTGGCAGCCAGTGTATGCTCGTTGAGCTTACATTTGTCGCACTTAAAAACGCGGCTTGCCCCATCTCCTGTATTGGGAAATCTGTGCTTGATCTCCTACATACCTAGATACTAAAACACTCAAGCCGAGTTTGACATCGAATAAGAATTAGAGATATCTTTTTATGTTTATATATTAGTTGCAAATCTTTGATAATATAATAGATAGTAACAGTTTTTTTTTTATTTGATTTTGATTTCTAAATTAAATCATATGGCAAGTGGCGAGAGCAGACAGATTTATGATGAAACATTAACAAGCACAAGTCCTTAAGTATATAAACAAACTAGGTACTAGGTACATATTATTATGCTCATAAATGCTTAGTACATATAAAAAACAAATTTGTTTAACTGCGAACAAACACAATACATCAAATACATGTGTGTGTTATTTTCCGCAGTTCATCATTAACTTTAGAGGGCACCCTCAGGGCACCCGATGATGGTTTTCATGCCTGCTACATGTTCAATGAAAAATTAATTGAACACATAAATATTTATACCTTTAGTAACGTTAAGGACATGAGTAAATACGAGTATCTCGGTAATTTAAAATGTTTTGCTAAATTGAATTAGCAATGTCGATTGCCATGATGTGATAATGATACAGTCATGAAAAATAAACATCCGTGTAACATAAATACTTAGAAATATAATACTATTTTAATATACGATGAACTCGTGGTTGTAAATAAAGAAAGGACAAAAATAGAAATAAGTTTTCATCGGCTTTATAGACAGTTAATAAGTAGTTTTTAGTTTTTCTGACATTACATTTTTATATGTATTTAATATTTATAGAGTATTTTTAAATTAATTGTATCTTCAAATCATTGATAAAATTCTAAACTTTTAATGATGAATGATTCCAGACAATAGAAAATTAAATAATTTCTAATGAATATATCCGTCTATAGCAAATACAATGTAAGACTACTGATTTCGAGATACTCATTGAGATAGGTAAACCCACAGATTTCCCAATACAGGAGATGGGGCAAGCCGCGTTTAAAGTGCGACAAATGTAAGCTCAACGAGCATACACTGGCTGCCAGATTACGCTCTGTGAGACGAGTCAAGACGCACGAATATTAGAAGAAATTACCGTTTTTTCCACAATGCCATCCTGTGCAATTGTAACATGCCATCATCGCAATGAATCAATAAATTTACCAAGAAATATAATAACTTCTTACAGGTAAGAACCGAAAAGAAATTGCGACACTGGGACTGCCTATAAACTTGGCGGCTTGTCCAGTCTAATTGTATATTCGGATGTCTGTGGGTAAACCTAACAAAGTTGTGATTCATCTTCTCCAACTGACTTGTGCATAAAACGATGTAGCAAAAAACAAGGAGTTTTAAAGCATTAAGTTATAAACATTTACTACAATACGGGTTTAATTAATCAACCGTAATATACCTTCTACAAACATCTCTGATGGATGGTCTGATGATCTGGTTAAGGTGGCAGGTAGCAGATGGATGTCAACTGCAAGGGATCGGTCCGCGTGGAAATCATTAGGGGAGGCCTTCGTTCAGCAGTGGACTTTCTAGGTTGTAATGATGATGATGATGATGAAACATCTCTTTGTATATATAGATAGATAAGTCTTTATTGCACACAAAAAATAAAATACTTTACAAGATTCTGCACAGGAAAAAGGTACAATTGGCGGTCTTATTACTAAATAGCAATCTCTGATGTATTATTCTATTGTATTGATTATTATTCTATTGTATTGTTGCTTAAAATTAAATTTAGGTATTTATTTATTTAGAACAACCAACAAAGCTTTAATTAATTAAGTCTATGCTACATAATAGTAACAGGAATATCATAAAGAAGTGACGCTGATAGAGAATAATAGATTGGGATTTCTGAGCCAAAATGTTTTTAAATGAACTTCATACATTTGACCGATCAACAGACAATGCGGACGATCACAGATGGTTTTCAGCCTAAAACCATATGGGGTAGACCCAAATCACTGCACAAAGATTATCATGAACTTAGAATTATTATCATAAAAAAAATATTATTATTAGTTAATAACATGAACCTGTCTTTTGAAAATTTTAGAAATATGATGAAAGTTCAGGTCTGATATTATATACATAATTATATCCCGAATAAATGATAAATTCTACTGTTTTCAACATATCCCTTTATATTACAAATACTATATATTATATGACATATTATGTTTTTCGTATAATGTGTATAATTAGATATATTGATTACCTGACAACACAAGCGGACATTCAGTCCCATATGTTTTTGCGACAAAACAAAAAATACGTTTGCATAAATGACTTTTCGTTCCAGCACTTTTTTGTTGTATATTAAATTGGTTTTACACGTAACATAAGTATATATTTGCCTACTTTATATTTAGCAATGTTTAAATAATAAGTTATAGGTTTAAGTTTATATGAAGAAGTATACTTATACTAAACTTGATTTTAGTATACCTATGGTGTAGTCACTAGCTCTTTCAGTTAACTATTACACACGTAAAGCAGCTTGAGTTACTCGAAAAATAGTCACCATATGTGTAACCGAAAAATATTCCAGCAAACTAAAATTGGATTACCCAAGCTTAGTGTGCCATATATTTGTTCAAAACTTAACAACATCGTCCTCACCATACATATGACGATACTAATATACCTATGAAGAATATCATGTTACTAGGTGGTAGACTCGATACTGAGTCGTCTAGGTAGGTAGCAACGCAGGGCCAGATATCATCCCGTGAAACACGAGTGTTATGCACTTTTGTGTTTCGGGATGAGGGCACTGTAGCTAGTGAAATTACCGGGTATAAGAGACCTATCATCTGTTGTCTCGGGTGACGGGCGCAGTGCGGCATTCATGGAGGATAATAACTGTCTATCAGTTGTTGGTCTCCTTTAATGCCGCTCTGTCATGGTTAGGCGTATCACTTACCATCAGTTGAGCGTCCAGACCGTCCTGTACACATATAACATTAAAAAAAATTTTGGAATATATACTTCAATTTATTTAAGAAAAATTAACATTAGGTATATCTGACAGATTACTTAGGTCGGTTGCCAATAACATCTTACTTCCTCTAGTTCTTCGTCTCAGAGAAATCTTTTCCTAAGCATCTGTCAATGGTTAACTGTCCCCATAAACAATAGGTTTTTACATCGTCTCTCTGCGATTTTCGACCAGTATAACGGTAACAAACCATTCCACTAAATGCTAGCTAAATGGAATGAGTTCTGGACCAAGACATAGATTGCTGAAATAAGTCTTTTTGCACCATGCTAAGTTAATAATTTTGTAACATACTGTACACGCTTTTTATGAATTACATATGTTGTCATGGAAACACGCAGTGCAAAGACTGCGATCAATGCGTCCATTAATAATTCTTGCGTAACGCGCAACGATGTTAATTAATTAATTAATCATTAATATATACCTCAGTTTGTTGACAAGTCCACTTCAGTTTGTATCGTTCTCGAATAAATGAATGGAATCGTTTTATAATACTTGTATGGCAAGCTATTTTAATTACAGTAAACACTGTTTTATAAATGTTATTGAAAAAGACATTTTATGCCATAATCCATTGTCATATTTGATACAGCAAAACTTTAAAAATCTAGTGAAGAAAATAGAATTATAATGTAAACCATGTAGCTGATTTGATTATATTCTGATTACAAAAAATCATCCACTTGTCCACATTTCAACATATTTGTTTTCATGTTATTTTAATGTAAAAATAATATTGGCCAACTCAGCTATGAAGCAACATTGTCCAGCTTACCACGCGGAACTCATATTAAAATGTATTTGTTTAACAGCACAAAACTGCTCATTATTCCAGGCAATGACGTTATCATTTTTAATGGTTCATAAAAAATAAAATGCCAACATACTGAGGTGTCTAGTATAATAAAAATCACCTACGTGAGTGAATTCGCAAACAAACTGCGACAAGGTCCGGTAACAATAAAATCGTGGAAAAGTCCGCAAATAACATTTGAAATAAATGCGTGCACTTCTGAATCTTATCGGAATAACAGTATAACCGTAGAATTGCTCATTATTCGCAATTTGATTTACTCGTCATGGACAAAGTATAGCAATAAATGCAAATAAAACATTATAGCTACCAACATATAAATAACATTTTAAATAAGCAAAAGATCAGAAAAAATACCAACAAATTACAAAAAAAACTGCAAGAAATATTTTCATTATCATTACTATTATCATCGTGCATATGTCCATCATGGAAGGTTTATCCGCCAAAATGGGAAACGATTTACGCTAAAATATTATTTGGTTGTTATTTATTAATTATTACGAGTACAACTGCAACAGTGCAGTCTAAGGTTCCGAGCGATTAGTTTTGATGGCTTATTCTGAAAGTCATGGGATCAAATAATACGGTGAAGTTAAAGTTACATTAATAATACGTGCCCTATCACAAATACAGCGATATCATAAGCATTCATGTTGATATTGAACATATAGAAGTAGTAATTCAAGTATACACTATGTCTATTGTCTATTCAACCTATCGCAGTCCACTGCTGGACATAGGTCTCCCTCAAGTATACACTATTTTAGGTAAAACTAGCAAACAGTTCTAACCTCTTGACCTAAAGCATCCATACGTAACTCTATACTTGCGTTAGGTCCTGGGGACCGAGAGTTACATCGAGCAACCCCATGTGCAGAGATAGGAACGGTGTCCTATTTACTTAGTCTTTGCTGATGCTCATAACCTGCAAAGTTCGTGATTAATGTTGTTGTATCTACAAAACTCAAAGCTATGTTGTAACCACAGATTTCCCAATACAGGAGATGGGGCAAGCCGCGTTTTTAAGTGCGACAAATGTAAGCTCAACGAGCATACACTGGCTGCCAATTTACGCTCTGTGAGACGAGTCAAGACGCACGAATATTAGAAGAAATTACCGTTTTTTCCCAAAATGCCATCCTGTGCAATTGTAACATGCCATCATCGCAATGAATCAGTAAATTTTCCAAGAAATATAATAACTTTTCACAGGTAAGAAACGAAAAGAAATTGCGACACTGGGACTGCCTATAAACTTGGCGGCTTGTCCAGTCTAATTGTATATTCGGATGTCTGTGGTTGTAACTATGATGTTGATATATTCGCAGGAGGTTGTATAAACCGCGCAGGTAAACTCATAGTATCCTTATTAATGCCGGGCTAATGAAAATAATTTTGCAACTAATATATGCCACTTTAACTCTCTAATATTAAGGTTGAAGTTCACTCCAGATTCAGAAATAACTTTCTGCAGGGTAAATCCAGCAAGGAACCTTAGTCATAATGCTGTTTTAATATGTTTTTTGAATTTTTATAATGTAAAGCTTGAGGGAAATGTATGGTGAAAAGTCGCTGGCGGAGGATGTATGAGAAAGCATAAAATACCTATTACATATGACCATGCCAATTGGGAAGACCTTTCCCAACAGTGGGACTTTATAGGCATAACATTTTGTCTTTGTAACATCACAATCATAAACGTCCCCACGAGTCTAGCCGTAAACGGTCCTTCGTCGTCCACGCGGGCCCAGTGCGGATTAGTCGACTTCACGCTTAACCTTTGAATCTCTTTGCAGCCGTGCACAGGTTTCCTCACGATATTTTCCTTCACCGTAAGAGCGTCGGTTCACGTTCATATAATTTCAAAAATCCTAAAACACATTAGTACGTGGCGGGATTTCAACCTGCACCCTCCAGTTCGGAAGGCAACAGTCCACACCACTGAGCCATCGACGTTAACACTCTGTCACATATTACTACTAAAATATGTAGTATTTGAAGAGCGATGTTTTAAAATACTTATTAAATACTAGGCAACGTCCGCATCGGTAGTGCGTACAAAAAATAAACGTCTGTCAAAGAAACGTGTCTTGTTAATTGACATTTCGGGTATTGTAAACACTCTGCAAGCTGTTTACTCTAACAACTTTAACGTCGCTTCTTAGAACTTTAGGTGCAAATTGACCGACGTTTTAATTATCGTTAGGATTTCGCAAACAATGTCAAAACACTTCAATATTTTGGGTTCACTATTCCATTTCGAAAAATGTTTTGTCGAATGATAATTCATCGATGACATCTTATCGAAAATATTGTAAGTCGAACGTCAATTTAATCGACTGGTCAACATTTCGAAAAACATTTAATCGATGTAACACTTTATCGAAATACTTTCTACCTATGAGATAGTTCATCGAGCAACACTTTATCGAAAGACAATACAATAACGAAAATAAATGCCTCATCTAATCGATGTATAAATAAGTGGAAGCCTTATTTATATATCTTAAATTTAAAATATTATGTAATATTTGCTTAATAATATAAAATTAAATTATAAGGCACTTCTTACGATATCTTTATTTGTACTTAATTGTTTTTGTTAACCCATCTGGTGTAATGGTTTAAAAGGTTTTAGCTAAAGTAAAGAATGTTAAACAAAGCAAGTTTTGGCATTGGATTTTATGGTATCATTTTTAAATATTAATACAGAATGCAGTACTTAATAGTTCCCATTTCAATAGCTTCCCCCTTCGTACCATCTTCACCTGCCCCTGGTGCATCCTGCCGAATAATAATATATAACAAGGTCAGATTCGACTCACATACAAGTATACAACATTAAGACGAACCAGTCTTAGTCCTGTACATTTTTTTTTTTTATTAATTGTATGTTGCATAATAATAAAAATTAAATAATATTTATAAATTACGAAATAAACGATTGGATTTAATCAAGGGATGTCTTGTCTTACTGTGGCTGATACTAGGAAGTTAGATTAGAATTTTGTTCAAGTGTTTATGTACTTTGAGAAAGCTTTTATTTTAAAGAAAGATCCCGCCGGATATTTAGTGAGTTCAAAAGCTAAAAGTTACCTGATGATAGCCTGCTAACTTTTTTTAGTTATAAACACATACAAATAAAAACGTGTTCATAATAAATCCTATTATTTGGTGTTAAGATTTTGCTAAATACATTAAAATTATACACAAGAAAAATCTTAATTGAACTTTTTCAGTCGTCTCCATGTCACATTTTAAGCCAAAGCACTAGTCTCCAAACATCCTGTTCAATTGAATATATTGTCTGTAGCCTTTAGGACCATTGGCCAGCAAGCTTCCCGTCATCTCGCAATTTGACCGAGTCATCTAGGGCATGGCCGTATCAATGGCTTGACGAAAATAGCGCATCCTGATTCAATCTGTGCGAGAGGGAAATAGCGGGCTCCAGCCTTTAATGGCACTTATTGGAGACATGTCACCTTCAATCACCACTTAAACGTGGAACCGTTGACCTGCCACAACAACAGGGTTGTGCACTTTTGATAAGAACGTTTTGAGGTCATAATGATTGATTGACAATAAATAGGTATAATAAAGTCTGGCTTTGTGAATTGTTGACGAGATACAGTGTGGTAATGTCGGAAAACTCAGTTGCATAACTTGAACAGCAGCTGTAGCGCTACTTCTGGATTGGTATTGAAATCAAAGCCAACATTAGCCTGGATAGTATTACGGGGTTATTAAACTTGAAAACCTGAAGCCGCAAATGAAGCTTTTGTCACTTTCAGTTCCTGTTTTATTATTCTTTGTAGATTATTTCTGCTTTCAATAAAGCCGAAATGCTGTTGCGATTATTTGCAAATTAGGAGAGTCATAATCAGTGGTTTCTATTTGTGTATCTGGTAATCTGGCAAGAAACATACATATAATCTCCAGATTTTTCTCAGTGAAATCAACTCACTGAATCAGAATTTAACTATTTAATAGGAGGTAAAAATTATTGACTATTCAATCTTGTTATAATTTAATTGCACAAAAAGAAAATGATCCCAGCAGTACTTTGAGCATTCTTTTCGTTTTTTTATCATTATACGTATGTAAATCATTGCTACAACAATAAAGATACGTGAGTAGCCAATATCTCTGATACAAATACTACAGGTTACCAATCAACGAAATCATTTTACGGCAAAGCCCTTTATTGCAAAAACATAAATCACAATAGTTTTGTTTTGATCAATCGACTTCTGGTCCTACTGTAATCGATAAAACTATCAAGACCCTACAATAGGACAACATATGACATTGGACCTTGTTGTCGTCGAGGTTAAAGGGACCTCATTGGCTCTCCTGACCAGCATTGTCATCCTTGCCCGAAAGGATATTGGTTGTAAGTGCCGTGGAGCAGGCACGCATAATTGAGACACTTCAGCGTCTGATCGCCGGATGCTGATTGTTATTAGGATGCTGGACTCGGGTTGGAGGTGCTAAATTTAGCAACTGGGATAACCATTTATACTGATTGATGAAATAAGTATAACAGCAAGTAACTATACTCCTAAAGCCTGTTACTAAAGAGCGTCGGCGGCTCATTGGTGTGAACTGTTGCCTTCCGATGGAGGGAGCAGCTTCAAATCCCACCACGTACGAATGTCTTTCCGAATTTCAGAAAATATATTTACGCTATCCGACGCTCTTACGGTGAAGGAAAACATCGTGAGGGTATCTACGCACACCTGCGAAAAGATTCAAAGGTTGTGCGTCAAGTCGGCCAATCTGCACTGGGGCCTGCGTAGACGACTACGGCTTAATCGCCATTTACGGCTAGGCTCGTACCCCTCGGTGGGGACGTTTTGAGCAGCTGCTCATATTAAAGTCGAGTGTTCTTCTTCTTATTAGCTCGTCGAAGGCAAATTCACATTCAAATATTTCAGCCCAAAAAGCAGCCACAGTGATAGCATTATCCGATGATATCATAAGATCCTACCACGTGCAGCTACAAGGGCACGCTGGACACGATGTCAGATGGGCTATCGTTTGGGTTAAACCACAAAGGCAGTCAATATATCAATATATATAGTAAAGGATCTGGGAGTTGTTTTCGATGACCAACTAACTTTTCGCCCACATTGTGACCATATTGTCAAGAAAAGCTCCAAAATGTTGGGTTTCATAATAAGAACAACAAAGGAATTTAGAGATCCACGGAGTGTTTTGTACCTTTATTACAGCTTAGTGAGAAGTATATTGGAATACTGTTGTCCAGTCTGGTCCCCGTTTTACGATGCTCACATCCATAATATTGAAAAACTACAGAAAAGGTGCCTGAGGTATATTTCGCGTAAACATGGTTACGGGCGTCGTTTAAGTGACTATAATGGTAGGCTGAATTACTTTGGTGTGCTATCTCTGCAAGCTCGGCGCGATCGGTATGACTTGCTTTGCCTTCACAAAATCTTACATGCAGCCATTGATGCCCCAGACCTGCTCTTCTGCATAACCATAAATACCCGGTACAAATCACGTTGCCCAAATACATTTGCTCTCAATGTCTTCAGGAATAACACTTCTTTTTATAACCCTTTAGTCAGGATGTGTCGATCTTACAACGAACGGGTGAGGGGCGGCAAGGACATTGACGTGTTTGATGGCAATTTTTATAGGTTTACAAGTAGACTCAACAAAATATTCACGGCTTCCCGTGAATGTTGTTAAGCTTAATGTATTCGTATGGTTATTTCATTATTTTCAATCTTCTTCTTTTATATATGTAATAACTTTTTTATTCTATTTTGTTATTTGCACACACACTTATCATGTCCTAGTTTTCAAACTTTAAGTAAACTATTGTGAATTAGGTTGAATTTCTGTGTATACTGTGTATGGCTTACTGTCTAGTCTATTATAGAACAAAAACCATCAGCATGTAATGGCAGTAATCTGTTTGTGTACCATAAATAAATAAATAAATAAAATGTCCTGACCACCCAAAAAACCCCATCTAGCCAAATTTTCCTTATTGCAAACAGTCTACACCCAAAGCCTATTCAAAGACCTCCAGATCGGCCACGACAGCTCATGCCCAGGAGGTATACTTTCCGAAACGGGGACAAAGGGAACTGGAATACTCGTACTATCCTCTGAACGCCAGAGTCAGAGTCACGCTATCTCGGGGTCAGTTCAGAGGAAAACAGTCTCCCTTATTAAGTTTTTACGACTTTTTAACCCCCTGGGCAACAGGAATTTGACCGAACATTGGGTGCCGAGAGTCACTATCCATCTTAGCTCTTTAAAGAGAGCTAGCAACACCTCTGCGAATTTCCGGGGGAGCTATCCCTGCCAGTGGATACAGTTGGTTGATCGGTGTAGGCTTGAGACGGTCTGTTCGATTCGAGTAATGACATCCTTGAAACGGGCGGTTGCTATTTCAGATCACCTAACGGGCTGCTGAGCAACAAAGCAAATAATCATATTATTGAGGCCTGAGGGTTTCATGACAGCGTACCTACGTCATCCGTGACCCCATTATATAGGAAAATTTAGACTATCGCATAGTAAGATCAACGATGGTTAAGCCCGCCAATCTCAACTGCAATTTGTGTAATTATTACGACCAATTTGGTGTAATGGTAGAGATGTCGGCCACTACATCCGGGTTCCGGGTTCGATTCCCGAGCAGTACAAACATTTGTATGCATGAATATGTCTGTTTGTAATGGTCTATATAATGCATACTCTCTCTCTTTAACCTATCGCAGTCTACTGCTGGACATAGGTCTCCCCATTGTGCGCCAGATATCCCGGTCATCCAATTTTTTCATCCAGCCTCTACCAGAAACCTTTCGCAAGTCGTTAATAAAACGTACATTTATACAAAAAAAGTATATTTATCAATCAGTTGTTTAGTACCTGTAATACAAGCTTCACGCTTAACTAAGAGCTAGATGGAGCTGTGTTAAAAAATACTAGATAGTAAGACTAACTTGGCAGATGGATCGATGACCTGGTTAAGGTGATGGGTAGCCGACGGATGTCGGTATTTGTTCAGCTTGAGCCATAATAGTTAGTAAAGATGTTAATTTGATTGAACTCGGAACGATCGGGAACAAAATTATGCCACGCACACACACACACACACACACACACACACGTGCGCGTACGCACATACACAAACACACATGTTAAAGTTAAATATTATAATACCTTAATCCTTACGACAATAGTAGGTAAAGTATTTTTTTTCATTGCGGTCATTGAGGTAGGTCTTCTCCAGCAGTGGACAGCTGATAACTGTAATCAAATATTTAAGCTATAGGTATATATCGGTATAGTTCAAGGTGAATTAGATGAAGGAACTTAAACTCGTCCATTTCAATTGTGTTAGGAACAATGGTAGTTTAACAGTAATGTGCCACCATAATGTTCCGTATGATCGATGCTTGCAGAGCGGGTTATCATACAATACAGAATACGAGGACATCGTATTGATGCGACGAGATGATTGCAAATTAGTGTTTTAGTTAAATGTCTAGTTTGGTAATTCCACGTGAGTGTTTGGTATAATTGTGGTTGATCACGCAAGTTTTAATAAAAATATGATCTATAGTTACTCTGTGATTATACTGCTTTGTTAAATAACTTGCAAACCTTAAATTAAAGGCTAAACGCAGTGAAGTGCTTTGTTTTCAACTTTTAAAATGATTTAATCTTGACTTTGATCATTTAAATGATTTAATTTGTATAATATTATGACTTAGCGATATAAAATAAATAAATTGCGACTTTTGAAATCCAGAAAGGTTTTCGCTAATATTATAACAAGTCATCATTATAACAGAATGCTTAGGTGCTTATGATAAATAATATTGCAATTTTAGATTTTTTTTTGTATTTTTACCCTAGTCATTAAACAAACAATCCAATTCAACGAACCACCCACAACATAGGAGAGCGTAAAGATTGTTTATTAAACCGAAACGACCGCTAGGGTGCCGCCCACGCCGCTGCCGCACCAAATGCCAACAACCGTGCCAACGGCCTAGCATCGGGAGCAGGTGACTCACCATTAGTATTGCCAGATGTCACGATTTGTGCAGACGTCCCGATTTTTAGGGGATGGGGATGCGTCCCGATTGTACGTGGTGGGAACGCTAAATGTCTCGATTAAAAAAATCAAATTTCTTCATAAAATAAATAATTAATAAATATCCACTGACATTCACACAGCGTCATCTAGCCCCAAGTAAACATACTTATATATTTTTTTTGTAAATACATACATATTATACATAGAAAACACCCAGACCATTACAAACAGACATGTTCATACACACAAATGTTTGTACTGCCCGGGGATCGAACCCGGAACCCTTGGTGTTGCAGCCCACGTCTCAACCGCAACACCAAATGGGTCGTCAAAAATACGCTACGTAGTTTTTTAATAACATCACTGTCGAATTAAAAATGGCACACATCAGCGTACTCACATCACGATTTTCCGGATCTACAACTTTAAATCCCAATAATTTTGATCTCATGTACCGATTTAAAACTAATCGGACCTAGCAACACTACTCGCCATGCATCTGGTATACCGTACACCATAATACGTCATGATGTTTGTGCGGAGTACGGTATCGCGAGCGGTTAACAATTATATTCTTAGAAGACCCTATAGTAATATTTAACTAATAAATTTCCATCATTGAAAGGGTTTTATTTAGCTTTTGTTTTAGTTTGCCTATATACCTATGGGGTGCGAAAAAAACTGTAGTTTGCAGTGGGAAATTTTAAGCCGATTAAATATCGTTATTTATTATTTTGTAAAATAGTATATTCAACATGATTATATTTGCTGCATTTAGATATAGAAACTAGCGGTGTCGTATTCTTAATAGTTTGAAAACAAATATTAATAAAGACTTTAAATTCTATAATATTAAGGTTGTATTTTAATAAATGGTCGTTTAACACATTTACGATTACCATTTTCACGCTCCAAGAGGATTGAATAGCCTTGATGCCTGATTCCTTGAATTTAATCATCTGCTTTTAAGCATTTTAGGTGGTTGGTAATTGTTAAATTTGACGACCCATTTGGTGTAATGGTTAAGAATTCGGCTTTTATACCGAAGACCATGGAACATCTGCTGTCTTGTTCGAACTGTCCGTCTTCCTACGATTACCGGGACCTATGGGTGGCAAATGAAAGGGCGATCAAAGTGGCCCAATATTGGTCGCGTTACCATATTAAACTTGTGAATTCATATCAACTCGATAAGAAGAAGTGGACATTTATTCATTCTAAAACGACATCAGAAGGATCTTAGAAGCTAACACCAGGTTCAGTTTGATTATTCCGTCAATCCAACTACATAGTGGCGCCTATAATAGCTATTTAGCATATAAATATTATACTTATCTACATTCCGAATACATATACATATATTTATTTACGTATTGGCCAGCATCACGTGCGGCGGTGTGATGCCAAAAGCATGCATGAAATCATCATGATACATGTCATGGAAACGCTTGGGGGCAGGTCTAAAAGCCCCTGGCTGAAGATGGTAGGATTGTGTTATTATATAAATCTATCCCTCTAGCCCCAAGTTAAGCGTTAAGCCTGTATTATAGGTACTAAACAACGGATAAACATACATGTATATATTTTTTTGTAAATACATACATATTATACATAGAAAACACCCAGACAATTACAAACAGATATGTTCTTGCACACAAATGTTTGTACTGCCCGGGGATCGAACCCGGAACCCTTGGTGTTGCGGCTGACCTCTCAACCGCAACACCAAATGGGTCGTCAAATGGGTGATATCGACGCGTAAATATCAAATCAAAACAAACCAAACGCGTAAATAATAGGGTTTTTAATCTAATATAAGGAAAATAGAGCGTCGGTGGCTCAATGGTGTGGACTGTCGCCTTCCTACCGGGAGGGCTGAGGTTCAAATCCCGACACGTACCAATGTATTTTCGAATTTTAGAAAAATATATGTACGTTATCCGACGCTCTTACGGTGAAGGAAAACATCGTGAGGAAACCTTCATGCACGCCTGCGAAGAGATTCGTAGGTTGTGTGTGAAGTCGTCCAATCCGCACTGGGCCCGCGTGGACGACTAAGGCCTAATCACCCTATACGGGTAGGCTCGTGCCCCTCGGTGGGGACGTTTAATGAGCTGATGATGATGATGATGATGAGGAAAATATTCTACATTTCGTCTCAGGGCTATCTATGCATATTCATTTAAACATAGTTGTTGACTATGGCAGATTATGATTGCTTATTCGCGCTTCAGAATATTTTTTCTTTTGACGACCCCTTTGGTGTAATGGTTGAGACGTCTGCTACTACACCAAGGGTTCCGGGTTCGATCCAAACATTTAAATATCGACACTAAGATTATTTGTATTAGTTTAAACAAACATTAATTATCTTTAATTCATTTTGCTACATTAACTTTTATTTTAAAATTTGAATAGATATTTAAAGCAGTATACTGCTGAAACTTTTATTGTATTTTAATGTTGGAAGCAACGCTTTCTCAAAGTCAATATAATAATATTAGTCCATATACTTACCCCACATTTCTGAATTATTTCATGTAACACACATTATTATTGGAATACAATAAATAAATTAATAACTGAATCGTATAGAGATGTTAAAGTAAGCTATATTAATAGCTTCTTGCAGTCTAGTTACGTATAATCAAATCAACCAGCAAGCTAACCAACCAAAGTTTCATACCTACTACGGTCATAACATGGGTTCATTTAATAACCACCCGGAGGCAGACGGCATCAACGGCTTAATGTATGGTACAGAACACGAAATCGTCTTACATGTCAGATTAAGTGTGCAATGTCCAAACCAAAGTGGGGAAAACCCAAAGTGAATTTCACTATTCAATTCCCGTAGGAGTCGACGTTTTAATCTCCGAAAACTAGACAATGGTCTTAGTTTTCTCCCATCTTATATACCTATACAATGAAATACAATATACATTAAAAATATATGTAGAATTAGAATTTATACATAGTATAATTATTATATTATTAAATATAGAGTTGGAATAATCCTGTCCTAAGAATAAAATAAATAAATAAATGTTAATATTACATTTTGCGAATACCATCATATGTAAATAATTAAATTAGGACGCATATTCTTGGAGGTATAAGAAGTAATATAGTACATGATATTATTTTATTTTTTATTTATGAATGGTATACAAACAGAATACAGTCTTTACATGAAACACATTAAAATAGAAAAAATAAAATTTCAGGACTTTTTTAAAAATATACAAGGCTATAATAATATTTAGAAAAAAGAAAAAACAGAGTATCTATCAGAGTAGAGAGTAGTATTATCCTTGGATTCCAATTGAAAACGGACCTTCTAGGATTGAACGTATAAACAGATTGAACAGTGGCTAAAATATATAAACAGTTGATCAATTTCAAAATGGCGCACGGCTTTATTAAAGCCTAATAACATTTACTCTATGCAGTTAGTCCATCTATCATGGACTCACACCTCAAACGCCAACCGTGACAAAGCATGTTCTCATTACTGAGACGTTTTAGGCTGATAATGTTTAAAACATATAAGCAGTGCGGAGTTCGCATGTAGTGCTTTTATAGGTATTTTCCGCCTAAAGCTTCATTAATTCCATTCTATATATCTCGCACAAATTATGTACCCGTATTGTCTACGCTACCTACCACAGACAGCCATTCGGATACAATTAGACTGGACAAGCCGCCAAGTTTATAGGCAGTCCCAGTGTCACAATTTCTTTTCGGTTCTTACGTGTGAAAAGTTATTATATTTCTTGGTAAATTTACTGATTCATTGCGATGATGGCATGTTACAATTGCACAGGATGGCATTTTGGGAAAAAACGGTAATTTCTTCTAATATTCGTGCGTCTTGACTCGTCTCACAGAGCGTAAACTAGCAGCCAGTGTATGCTCGTTGAGCTTACATTTGTCGCACTTAAAAACGCGGCTTGCCCCATCTCCTGTATTGGGAAATCTGTGCTACCTACCTATATTTATCTATCAATTATTATCTACCAATGGGTAAATAATGATTGCCGAATTGTACTCAGACTATATACACAATAATTGGATACAGGCGTATTAATTGGAATGCCTGCATATGCTATTAGTCCACAGTACAGTTAACAATGGCTGATGTGGTGAGCCTGTAACATACGGAATATCAAAATTAATTATCAAACGTACCTAACAGAGATTGATTTGGGGGAATCCGATTTAATTAGAGTAAAGGACGGGCTTAGTCGCTGCTCAGTAATGGCCGGTGCATCCATTAATTAAATGAATAGTTAGTTGTTCTTAATTGGATCAAACATTGAAGAGTAACGTTTCTTGCCGGCCCTTCTCGAAGATTACCAAAGATACATTAATTAATAATTAATATTAATTAATATCCACTGACATTCACACAGCGCCATCTAGCCCCAAGTTAAGCGTGAAGCCTGTGTTATGGGTACTAAACAACGGATAAACATACTTGTACATTACATGTTGTGTGTTACATATTATACATAGAAAACACCCGGACCGTTACACTGTTTGTAACGGTCCGGGTTCATGCACACAAATGTTTGTACTGCCCGTATGTCAATGGATATTTATTTTCATGAGTTAGGTATACCTTTAAGGACCTAGAACCCATTAACACATATTTTCCTTACGTAACGTATTTGTATTAAATTACATAACCTATTCAATCCTTAATCGTGTATGATGAAACGTCTGCCTTAGGTACTCGAGACGCCTTTCAGAGAGATTTTCTCTTTATAAGATCGCCCCTGTACTAACTCTGACTGTACTTGGTACAAAGCAAACTGTGGACGTTGGAACATCAAATTCTAATCAATTAACCAAAACTACTTTAGCAAAGTAAATACCCTAGTCTCTTACATACGGCGTAACTTAAGAGAAACTTGTCATCAAGGTACATAAGTACATAACATATGAATAGGAAAAAAAGCAAAATATAATCAAAATTTCAATTATTATTTTTTTGTTATAAATTGTCGTACTCGTATAAGTGAATAGCCATAAATATTACTCGTGAAAACTGTCACCATAATTTTGCTCATATCATATCAAACGTTTACAAGAGAAAGGAACTATGTATTTCGTATAGGTATGAAGTTAATCTTTATGGACAACTAGTTGCCTTGAACTCCAAAAATTTACTGCAAACCCTGACCTCCTATCTCGAGTTATATAAATCCGTTATATTGTAGTAATAGTAGTAATATTTGGACTTATACATAAGTAGGTACTATGCATTTTTTCATCACATTGTGTTTTATTTATTTATTTATTCGTACATAGTGTGTCAATTTTAGTATACAGTAAGAAACAATGAAGTACAGGCTAGCTTATCTCTATTAGAGATTTCTTCCAGCAGGCCATTGCTCAATAGCTCTCAAAGCAATCATGGAATTGAATTAGTAAGAATATGGAGATTGTTACATAGCTATTTTTGTGAGAACTATAAATAGATATTATACAATTTGTTTATGATACAATTACGCCGGTTGTAACCAGTTCCTAGACATTTTGACGGAGGTGGCACACGTCCAGAATTTATTTACAGCTTTGTTTTATCTATTGGTGTCTCCGTTCATCGATTTTGAAAAGAATTGTTGTTTTAGTTCTATTAATTTCGATTATTCTAAATCATTTTTTTTTGTATGATCGTATCTTGTTCATCGTTCGATATATTATAATTTTAAATTTGAAAATGTTTGCTTGTTTCTTTTTTCTTTATGATAATTGTATTTATTTTTAATGCCTAGAATATACCGCCTCTTATTGTCCTAATAATAAATAAATGAACTTTCAAGTTATGACATAACACTAACCCTCCCTTTTCTTATTTGCAGGAAGCAGAGGAATGGGCAAAGAGGCGGCAGAGCGGCCCTATGATCAACCCTTCGTTTGAGCCCGACGATTTCCTGCCGCAAAGGTAATAATAAGTACATAACAGTATAAGAAAAGTATGATTATTACTGAGGAAATGCTAGAGGTTCAATATATTGGGATGAAACTTGTAACAAATAGATATAATTAGGATATAGTAGGCTAAACGCTGGCGATGCAGTGCATTTTTATTTATACTAAGCTAAATGCCATAATTTCTCAAGTGTAACATTCTCATTCCACACATCCGCACAGCCCGCTATGGTGCCTCGTTCCTAATGCGCACCGCAAACGAATGGAACTCTGCCTCTTTATGTGGTCCCCGATCATAACAACCTGGCCGTCTTCAAGGCAAGAGTGCATAGGCTGTTTCTGGGCAGGCATGATCCATCCTCGGCCGCATCATCACTTACCTTCAGGTAAGATGGCGGTCAAATGTCTTATAGATGAAAAAAAAGAAACTCAGTTTCCATTTAATAAACATGTGGCATATATTATAAATATATATTTTAAAAAATATTGTATACATTTATATAAACCGTATTTGACATATAATAAAGGTTAAAGGTTGTAAGGTTTAATGAAAAGCGTACGTTTTTACCGAGCCCAGTTCACTAGAACAGTATTAGTACCATTGATTCAAAATTTTCACTGGAAATGTACTCGTATTCGGGGACAACAAACAACATGAGTCTGTATGGATTTATTTACAAAGGAATACCTGGTACACATGCAAAAATAAACTTTATAAAATTAGTAGAAAGGACTAGATTTATTGTTTACTCGTGACTAGGATTATTTCTCTCGCAGTAAAACAAAATCTAAAAGCGCGCATTTTTCAACAATTAAAAGTATGTTTTTAAAAAAAGTCACCTATGTTTTTTCTTATTACATCAGCTACCTGCCAAAAAAAGTCCCGTCCAAATTGGTCCAGCCGTTTCATAGATTACCCGGAACAAACAGACAGACAAAAATTTTAAATATTGTTTTTTGGTGTATGTATCGCATATATCATATGCATGAAGAAAAAAAATTGTTATTTAATATTACAAACAGATATTCCAAGTGTATTTATATGTAATACAAGATAATAGATTAGGTGACCCGTATGTTCATTGCCTAATTTTCAATAAAAAATAAAAAGACTAGTCGTCCGGATATCCAGCAGTGAACTTTGTATCTGAAATGAGGAGTGATTCTACTGATATAAAACCCCTTGGGCACGTTGAATGTATGGTAACGTAAACAAACACAATAGGCCTGCGTCATTACTTAATTACCTATTGTTGAAGCACGACCGTAGCATACTAAGGCCGTTACCAAATTTTTGATACCTCAGCGAACGACCTAGCAAATCTTTGACTAGTTTTATGTCCAAAATATGATACAAAACAAGTTTATCCCAGCCCAGGGAAAGCGTACTCGATTTGATTCCAAATAGTACTTACCTACCCGTCAAAAGTCCAGCCGTTTCAGAGATTACCCGGAACGAACAGACAGAGGTGGTACAAGACGCAGGCGAGCGTCCCATCCTTACGTGGTTGACATGCCACATACCCGCACAGCCCGCTATGGTTCCTTGTTCTTAATGTGCACCGCAAAGGAATGGAACTCTTTTCCTTCTTGTGTTCCCTCATCATTACAACCTGGCCGTCTTCAAGGCAAGAGTGAATAGGCTGTTTCTAGGCAGGCATGATCTATCCTCGGCCGCATCATCACTTACCATCAGGTGAGATAGCGGTAAAATGTAAATAATAAATATAAATATCCACTGACATTCACACAGCGCCATCTAGCCCCAAGTTAAGCGTGAAGCCTGTGTTATGGATACTAAGCAAGGGATAAACATACTTATATACATTTTGTTTTTGTAAATACATACATATTATACATAGAAAACACCCAGACCATTACAAACGGGCATGTTCATGCACACAAATGTTTGTACTGCCCGGGGATCGATCCCGGAACCCTTGGTGTTGCAGTCGACCTCTCAACCGCAACACCAATTGGGTTATCAAAATGTTTATCTATAGATACAAAAAAAAAGTTTTGGCATATGTAGCTTATATATATAATTCATATTATTCATGCAATTAAAAACGGTTATTTTAATATTATGAATACATTTCAATTTTATTAAGAGGATGCGACGGTACTTGTAATAAAACATATTTCCCTACATGTATGGCTACACTTCAAAGAAAATGCAATCTGTACCACAAGCTGAGACCACCAGAGCATTGATTATGAATCTAATACGAGTAGAAGACCTCCTTTAATTTGAATGCATACTTTGAACGCACATCTTCTTTGATACCTTAGAATATTACTATTTGATTGGTCGTACGATCTGAAATTTATGGATGCGGCGTTTCGTATTTCTGAAATTTTATTAAGTGTTATATCATTTTATCTAGAATAATACAGGCTAAATCAGTAAAAATAGAAATTCCGAATCAATTCGGACTAAGACAAGCCAAACGGAACCCCAGGACACTAATAAGATTTATATAGAATGCTTGCACTCACGACTTTTCGAAAGCTTTTAAGTTAATATTGTAGATTTATCGCTTTGGAAAGTGCCAGTAGTAGAGTAATATAGATTTCATTATAATTATGTCTTTTTCTTTAACTTTTTCTACTCAAAGTTTGCCTGGAAGAGATCGCTCGTAGCGATAAGGCCGCCTTTGCCCACTATATGTCTGACTTTTCTGTGTTTGTGAACCGTTTATAAAATGTGAGCAATAAAGTGTTTATCTATCTATAATATTAGTATTTATTAACCTTTTAATTAGTCCCTATTAACAATGGACCGACGACTTGCGAATGGTCGCTGGTAGAAGCTGGATGAGAAAAGTGGAGGACCGGGATATGTGGCGCAAAATGGGGGAGACCTATGTCCAGGAGTGGACTGCGATAGGTTGAAGGGAGAGAGAGAGAACAATAGAGCACTTCTGTCTTGCCCGAACTGTCCATTTTCGTGCGGTTTCCGGCACCTATGGATGCCAAATAAATGGGCATTTAAAGGGGCCCAATATTGGTCTCATTACCATATTTTAATTTGTGACTCCATATCGACTCGGTAAGGAAAAGAATTAGGTCATGAAAGTTTAAATTTTAAATAACCAACAAGTCATTAAATAAATTTTAGCTCCCCACAAACATTTTTATGAACAACTCTATGGAAAAAATACCCAATATCAAGAGATCCAAGCTTTTAAAAGTACACACCTTAACTCTTACCTACATTTAAAAGTTCGCCTGTGATGACGAGATCGTGAAATGTTCCAGAGCCGTATCATTAGGCACTTCTGAAACTACTCGCAGATATTTGACTAGACTTTCGTATTGCCTCCTAGAAAGTTGCTAAACGATGAAGCTGAACATTTAGACTAAGTCTGCTTTTGAGGACTGAAAACTGACGCCTCTGAGAGTACATCAAGCTCTTATAAACTCCGTTCGAAAAGTTGATATAACTAATGTTAAAAGCATTTTAGCTGAAATAATATAAAGCTAAAATACCATAACTCGATGAAACAAAACTTTCTAGTAAGTACGAAAAGTTGGTGTGAGGCGCTTGCTATTTTAAGCTTGCGTTCTGAAATAGTTGTACCGGACTTACCTGCATTGAAGTCCTATCGATATTATGCGAAAGTTCCTCCTTTAGTTATACTTTATTATATAGTTCGTACTGTAGTATATAAATCCGGTTGTAACAATAATCCTCTTAAAGATTTTGTACGGCAAGGACGCAGATCCTAAAAGACGATGGTGGTTTTAAAAATAAATGGAATGCAATTGAGAGTACCTACAAAATGGTGCGTGCAATGTGTACTCATAATGACATTAGAATTCGTATCGTGTGTGTGTGCGTGTACGTGCGTGCGTGTGTGTATCTTAGACATAGCTTCAGAAAGGTTAAACCGATTTAATTTTATTGAATAGTTCGAATTAGTCGGATGTGTTCTAGCTATGTTAGTAATCGGACCAAGATGGCCGCCATGACATAACTACGGATAACTCTTTTAAGAACTCTCTGGATATAAGTAGGTACATACCTATTCAATAAAACGGGGTGGACTAGAATTAAAATATAAACTATTTTACACGAAGAGGGAATGAGTCAAGCTAACTCAGCTGAAGCCATAGATAGTGTTTGGGGCCCTTAACATGATCTCAACAACAAGTTAAACTTTATGAACTAAAAAACTGAAACACAAATACTTACTCTATTTTATAACATATTTACCTAATTGCTGCTAATAAATTATAAATTACTTTCATTTTATTTTATTTGCACAGCGAGGAAAAATAACGTACATGTTAAAGTCTGTTTATCGCGTAATCCAAAGTTGTTATTAAACATTTTCTTAATTTGCCTGTACCTAATATATTGTATAGTTCTATTTTTCTATGTCAAAGTTTTACAATATAAATTAATACGTCATTAATGACGAAAATTATTAGTAACTAAATCAATAAAATCGTGTAGGTATATAGCAAAATTGACGGCGCATCCTTGCAATAGGTATGTGCATGTAACGTGCAGGTACGCATGTCCCACCCCTAGGACTCCCTTGGCTGTCAGTCGGGTTTGGAGCGGGACACAATCTGGACCCTTCATACATTGCCGGATAATACAGTTTCGCTGCAACATATCTCTCACCTCGGTAGTGCTATGTGGGCTTGGGCGAAAATTATGTTCGATGCGATAGAGGAGGGCTGTATTGATATCATCGAAGACTCCGACGATGAAGAAGGGTTGGTGGAAACTATGATATTTGTGTTTAATTTTCTAATTGATTTGTACCGCCGTGCCACTCTGCTTTGCGATTGATATTTTAAAAGCAATTAATAAATTTGATGCATTTGCGACATGTCCTTTTTTATATTTTATGTTCGAGTTTTACAGTTTATTGCAAATGCGATATACTTTTTTAGAAAAGCGGACTTTGCTCGCGTAGTTTAAAAGTAACGGTGGAATAATTTGCAGACAGAGCTTTTAAGTATATTTTTAATTTATACATTTTGTCTGATTTCTTAGATTTCTTTCAATAGGTTTGTGGAGCCTTAATTTTCTTATTAGTAAGGTATGCTTAAAATAAATTTTGGATTAATTTTCATCTCACTTTGTTAACGTCAGAGAGCTTGTGAGTTTTCAATTTACTTTGTAAAAATGAATAGGATAAATTCGCAGGCTACTTAAATAGATTTAAGAATACTGCGTTTTATCAATAAAATATACTTTTTATCCGAAATTGGAAAAAAAATACATAGTATAACTTTAGTAACAAAAACTTTTACATAGTATATGAAATTAAAGTTTTTCGAATTATTTGTTCTACATAGAAAACTATTACTTTTGTTACTGGTTTTTACTATTTGGTACTTTTGACAGTGAAATTATTTCGGGATATTAATTTCAGAACTTAATTAGTTATACATTCGTAAAGACAAAGAGATTAGATAATATTTTGTTATTTAAAAATGTATGCTTTTTATTGATATCTCAATTATTTATTAATAAATAAATGCTATACCTAAAGAAATAAAGAACATAAGTGCCCTGTAAATAGGACCCCGCCCAAATACATATTCCCCACTCTACTATTTGTGCCCTATTCCCGCAGGCGCGTTGGGCTAGGTCAGTGCGCAGATCCCAGGACGCCTTAAGAAGCCCTGAATCTGCGCATCGAGGTCTATTCCTATCTGAACCTAGACGACGAGTGGTAGTGTGCTATTAGATTCAAAAAGCTAGTGGGCTATCGAATATGGCGTGCGGAAGGCTACGACGTTTTCTGGGGTATACTTAATAAGGATAAATTTTATGTGTTCGGTATTTCTATTCTTAGTGTTTTTTTTTTGTATTTTGGTTCTACAATCAAATTGAAAGTAGTGTACTTTATTGAGAAATAATATTAGGTGTTTTTTTGTTATTAGTATGACCGAATATTACATACATTAATAATTATCTACCTTTGTTATATGTGTATGTTATACCAATTCAAATGTCTAACATTATATGCAGAAAAAAAATACTTCAATATACTTTTAATATGTTATTATTTCGCTACATTGATACTATGTACTTGCTTTTTTAACAATCAATATATTGACTTTAATGTGTAGATTTATTTCCAAAAATTGATATGGCGCGCTTTGCTAGTTAGTTTCAGCTACACTTAAAAATATTTAAGTTAGCCACGGAGATATAAATCTATTGTTGTTAATAAGCATAAAGACATTAAAATTTTCCATTTTTTTAAACAGAAAAAACAGATTACATATAATTAAATTTTAAAAAATCGGATAGCGTTTTCCGATATTAAACCGAGTTATGTGGAAATTGTGTTGCATAAATAAAATCTACTTCATTGTTAATACAATATGTAGACAAAGTTGACTATCACTTTACCTGCAAATCTCGCTATAGAAAATTTTGTCCCCGTCCCTAGATTTCAGATTAGGAATAAAGCTCAGGAATAAAGCTCTTATGGCGAACCTGCGGGTGGCTTTGTTCGAGGCATTACGAGTATCAACTGATAGTGTTTCTATTGTCGAGATTTCACATAGCGGCAATTTGGTGTGCTTTATACCAGGTTTTAGTATTTCATAAAATTTTATAGCAACTAGTAACACACTACGTAATTGACAGAAAACACACAGGAAGAAAAGAAAAAAATATCAGAATATGATATTCAATATTTTAGTGGCCAGTTCACCGACAGAGTTGTTCCAATACAAACAAGTGTCAATCATTGGGTACAATATATTGACGACCCATTTGGTGTTGCGGTTGAGACGTCGACTGCAACACCAAGGGTTCCCCGGCGTTCCCCGGGCTGTACAAACATTTGTGTGCATAAACATGTCTGTAATGGTCTGGGTGTTTTCTATGTACAATATGTATGTATTTACAAAAAAAATGTATATATGTAGTTTATCCGTTGCTTAGTACCCACAATACAGGCTTCTCGCTCTTCTCTCTCTTTTCTTGGGGCTAGCTGGCGCTTTGTTAATGTCAGTGGATATTTATTTTATTATTTATATCAATAATTTATTAAGCTTTTTGCCCGGCAACCACAAAATATGCTTATATTCCCTCAACGGCACAATTTGTATCGGCTCTGCAGCTCAAAAATTATATCTTTATGTTTGAGATGTCGCTACAATCTTTTTATCAACTCTACAAACCCACAACCGCGGTTCCGCCCCCGCCGGCGGGGGCCATCGTCACAGGTCTCTGTAGGTTCGCTCAGTCCCTATTCGCGTAATCGGCGTGGCCGGGCCGCTTCTTTCCCCAAACGCATAAATATACTTCCTTCTCGCAACGCCCTAAGCCGAGGTTCGAGCCCACTCTGGGACGACCTTAGGCGCGTTGTGCTTTTTCATCTGCGCTCGCCACATGGCCAGTGAAACTCTAAAGACCATCTGCGGCACAGCAGTAGTCAGTTCGAAAAAACAAAATTTACTATATATTTAGGAATACAGGAAAAGTGGTCGAGTTGTTTTTCTACATTTTCAAATTTTTATTTCCATACTAAACTTATATTTAACAAAATGAGAAAGACCTTCATTCAGCAGTATTTTAACCAAACAAATAACTACGTTTAAATGCCAAAATATATCCGATCCTATTTATTACACGTGATATAAATTTGAACCATAGATTTAGAATTAGCGCGCTACTTTGAACAATAATAATCTTATGTCTCGACAAAGTAGTACAGTATGAACATAATAGTTTTAAGATCAATTATAATAAATAAATATAAATAAAATTATCTTCATCTAGTGCCAAACTAAGCCTGTAATATGGATACTAAACAATGGCAAAACATATTAATGTACCTTTGTTTGTAAATACATACATATTTTACATAGTTAAAACACCCAGACCAATACAAACAGACCTGTTCATGCGCACAAATGCTTGTACTGCCGGGGATCGTATCCGGAACCCTGATGTAATAGTTGATATCTCAACCATTACACCAGATAACCTACCTGGCGACCTCGTCGGCTGATAGTATAATAATAGATCAATGTCTTTGCAGTTTATCACCGGTGAAGGACGAGAAGGGCCCGCCGGGTGACAATGGCATCTTCCTCGTCAACATGGCGGAGAAAGTGCCCGAGGAGAGTGAATACGAGCCCTACGACAACCGGGTTGTGGAGCATCCTACTACGTGAGTATACTGAACACTTTAAAAAAAATTGTTTATTCAGTAAAACACGAACATACAGCAAATTGTGGCCGAAGCTTTCTTTTAAGCAAAAAGTTTGCTTGAATTAGAAAACTCCGCTCTTTTTATTACAGTATTACATATATACGTTGGGTTTAAATTTACCTTAATTATATAAATACAATTTAAAAAATATTTTAATATATTCCATTGTGTGTGTGTGTCTGTGTATGAGTTGAGATTCATAAAAGTGAATGTGTGTTGTCCCTTTAGGTCTACGTTTTACTAGTTAAGGTTACCAGATGTAAAATCAAAAGGCCGGAGAAAAAGTCTGGTCAGCAGTTAGATTACATTTAGGTGGTTCAACTTTTAATTAAAGACATCTTTAAAATGTACCATACGTTCATTGAATCCGGCTCAGGGCCGTAAAATCCTGAGATATGGCAACTCTAAATGCAGTATCTCCGAGCAAGTTCATTCTCTACTGTTCACCAAACCAAGGTCTGGCGCTCATCATAAGCCTATAACAGCCCACTGCAAGCTACAGGCCTGCACAGCCTTTCCCGCATAGCATAGATATGTTACAAATAAGGGACAAATAAGTATACATATTGAAACTGACTATACCACACTTTTTAGTTAAAAATGCGTAAAGGTAAGTGATTTTTCAGAATATTTAGTATATTTCTTTGCGGGATAAGTCGTAAATGATGAAAAATATCTGAACTTGACCAGTTACGTTATTAACCCTAAATGACCGGTAATTTACTGTCAACTGGACTCAAATCATCGTCATCATCTCAATATTCGTCTTCACCGAGGGGCACGAGCCAACCCGTAAAGGGTGTATAGGCTTTAGTCGTCCACGCGGGCCCAGTGCGGAATGACCGACTTCACGTACAACCTTTGAATCTCTTCGCAGGCGTGTTCAGGTTTCCTCGCGATGTTTTCCTCCACCGTAAGAACGTCGGATAAACGTACATATAATTTTGAAAATTCGAAAAAGACAAGCTACGTGGCGGGATTTGAACCTGCGCCCTCCAGATCGGAAGGCAAAAGATTGTACCCCAATATTACTGTCTATTTTCAACTACTATATAGTTATATTTATTAATTTAACTATTTGGAGGCCCAATATCTAGCAGCAAACTTTAACCACGGTAAAAAAGCTTACCTATAGGGGCTATATATGGGGCTTTTATATGAGTACTTATGTAAAACGCGGTTCCTGTAAATTTGTATAGCATTAAATGCATTCGGAATATCACGTTCCTACCTGGAATATAACATTTAATATTATTTTACAACGAATTTCCCTTTGACGAGCCCGACGTCCCAACCACGAGCCGTGCCTGCAGCGTTATATTCGTTGTTCATATTTCTGTTTTCGATCAAATTCCTGTTATTGCATTATTCGTTTGAGCGCTTTGTTAGTTTACAGTCCACGGTATTAGTTTTGAACGGTTTTGTATTGTAAAATATGGACAAGATTTTCGGTAAACACGGGTCGCATTTTCATATATTTTTAATGTTTTGAGTTCGTTTTTTCTTAGTACTAATGCAATCGCATCGCGCCCGCTTTCCTTTTGGTTCGTGAATATGACATTTTATCTCAAATTGTTGGCTAGCAAAAATGTAAAAATTAAAACTCGGTAATGTTGAACAAAGGTTTCTTAACTTTTTCATCTTCAAAGCGCTGTATTCACATTCGAAATGTGTATTTAGATTTTCGTAGCATCCGTATTTTCCGTAAACATACTATAACAAGAAATTATTGCAAACCACACCATACGTGTAGAACTAATTAGTGTCACTTTTAGTATTTTTTTACATATATTTGGAATGCTTCCATTAATATTTTATTTATATTAGGTGAATGAGTTTTATACTATGGAATGTAATCATAGATTAAAATTTGTCGTTACGAGGAAATAGTAAATAAACATTTATACATTACATCTTTGACGGAGTCTTACTTAGCATTTTCAGAACATGGTAAGGAATATGGTACATAATTACAAAATTAAATATAAAGAATAAAATTTGGAGATTTATATAATAAAAAAATATGGTTATTATTAAAACTTGTAATTTAAGTGGTCAACTCATAGGGACTACTAAAAAGGTCGCAAAGAGTTTTCTTATGTTAAGTTTAAAAATATTAATTTAAACTAGTTTATTTTATTGTATAATATTTTATGAAAGAATTAAAAATGTGTACTTAAACACTTAAATTCTATCCAACATTGCAGCATAAAGGGTAATAAAAGTAAAAGACTTTAAAAGCAACGTGCTAACTTGTTTTTTTTCGTAAACGTACGAACTCAAAAACAACTAAAAAACGAAAATTAAAATGAGAGGTATCTATCATTGTAAATAAAGAAATTACGACTCTGATCCAAAATTAGTAAGAAATTTTTCATGTAGAAACATATTCTATCCGCATCTTGTCAATTGCGGAAGTACTTACAGTCTGGAACTACACGTGACGACAATCAAGGTTTACCCGCACTTCCGATGGACTACAGACAGATGCGAGGACAGATTTCTTTATAAATAAAAGATTGTGTCATATGGTATAAAGGATATTATTTGTTCTCTAAGAAACCATAGAAACGTCGAAAATATGAATAAAGGTATATTTTCCTTTGTACGGTAACCCATACATCAACAACTTCGTATGGTAACAAGTTAACACTTGTGTTAATGAACACGAAATTTAATTTACTATAATTTTATAAATATATAATTCAGACATAGAGCTAAATATCAGTAGGTAGGCACAAAAAATTCCGAACCATATTGAAATTAAAATATACAATGTAGCTTTCAACGAATCGATACTTAATAAAATACGTCGAAATAAGTTGCACATGTGTAAATAATTGCTAATTGAAATAGCCGGGCATTAATTAACCTACTTACCTGCTTTTAATGAAACCAAATCCTATGCATTTTCACTGCATTTGTTAACGTACCATTAGTTAATGGACATCAGCATGCTAAGCGGATTTGAATCTAAGAGGAAAATCACATGTTTATAAAATGTACGCGTGTATAGAATTTGTAACTAGGAGGTGCTAGATGCTAGATGGTGCTAGACGCAAAGTGATATATAAAACATATAATCAAATGGGTTTGTTATATGGTTTACCTTTTACCATGCTTGAATGTTAATATACATTACATGCTGAATCTCTTGATTGTCCAAAAAGAAAGGAGATTCCGTGTTTCGAAGCGAACGCTAGACCGTCGGTCCCGGCCTTTACCTTAGGATAGCATTCGTTAACCCACTAATTCGTATTGGATCGACGTGGTGGGTTACGGTCCAATCTTCCCATAGCTTTGCTATGTGTGAAGAACTGTGGCCTGCATTAGGCCGTTGTGAGCTAATGATAACGATGTGTTTAGACTAAAATATTACAACACTGTACAAGCTGACAACCGAGATTTCGCCCCCGTCGGCGGGGGCTATCGTCACGTATCCCTGTAAGTTCGCTCATTCCCTATTCGCGTAACCGCCATGTGCCGCTTTTCTACCCAAACAAATGTTAGGCTACCAAGCCCTCCCGCAACGCCCTAAGCCGAGGTTCGAGTCCCACTCTGGGACGCCTTTAGACTCGTTGTGTAAATTTTAAGGCTGAGGAGCCATCTGCGCTCGCCAATTGCCCGGTGATGCTGTAAAGGCCATCTGCGGCCAACAGCAGTAGTCAGTTCGAAAAAATAAACTACTAACTTCGTACGTCGTCCAATAGAAGTCAAATACTGATTTGCCTCCGCAGCAACACGGAGACGCTCCTCCATCTCCTCAAAGGCAGTCTCGGCACCGGCATCCTGGCCATGCCGCACGCCTTTTCCAACTCCGGGTACGCGGTCGGCGTGATTGGCACCATCGTCATCGGTGTGCTGTGCACCTACTGCATCCACGTGCTCATCGACTCGTGCTACGTGCTGTGCAAGAGGAGGAAGGTGCCGTCGCTCACGTACACCGCTGCTGCTGAGGCTGCACTGTCCGAGGGCCCTAACTGGTGCAAGGCCTGCGCTCCGTATGCTGCGTGAGTAGTTTTTTAAGAATATTTTCACCATCAGCTCATTAAACGTCCCCACCGAGGGGCACGAGCCTACCCGCATAAACGCATTTAAATCTACATAAATGGTAGCCACTCAACTAATTCCAAGACATTTTTGTCAAAGCGCTTGTTTGCAGTATAACTAAAGAAAATTAGCTATACGACTACGCTTACGACTCGCACTTCGCTATTTTTTTATTTTTATCTTTTTGAAAATAAAATATAGCATTTACATGTTTAACTATCCTTCGAGGAATAATTTTTAAAATCGACACAGTAGTATTTGAGTTTATTCATTACACACACACACACACACACAAACAAAAATACAAATCTTTCCTCTTTATAATATAAGCGAACAGATAGGTACTAAGTATATTTGACATTGTAATTAAATTTTGTAAATACTCGTACGCTGTGGTAGGTAAAACAATAGAAAATCTAATGTTTGTCGGTAGTTTTCACCCGTCAATCAATGGAGTGGCTACGCACACTTTCCTTGACCTTCGACGCAACTGGTTTTAAAATCTATACTAATATATAAAGCTGAAGAGTTTGTTTGTTTGTTTGTTTGAACGCGCTAATCTCAGGAACTACTGGTTCGATTTGAAAAATTCTTTCAGTGTTAGATAGCTTATTTATCGAGGAAGGCTATAGGCTATATATCATCACGCTACGAGTAACAGAAGCGGAGCAGCAATGAAAATTGTTTCAAAATCGAGGGTATTTTTTCATACTTGGAGCTTCCGCTGCGTACGCTGCGTAAACGGTTATAGTTACACAAAAGTCATGTATGAGAGTATTGTTCTTCTTTTAAAGGTCTACAAAAAAGTCCGCGACAGCATATGTCTATCTTTTAAGGTTAGCTCACTATAACATATTTTATGCTAAAAAAATCTGAAATTGACCCCGAAACCTTTAAAGTTGGAGGGAGGGGAAATCCTATGTATAGTGATAAATGAAAGTACCGTGCTATCCCGAATTTAATGCGAGCGAAGCCGCGGGCAAAAGCTAGTTGAAATATAAATGCCTACATTGTCAACTAGACAACAACACGCCTTGCATACATCATCGTTGTACACAAACAATGTTGCTGATCTTGAGTGATTTGCCCACTGTTTCATTTCACTGATGATTTATTGTTAAGTATTATAAAGGCAACATCTATTTAAATATTAGTTAGCGCAATGAAATGACTTGTAAAATTTAATAAATTGTGAAATCACCATATTTTTAAATTTTTAGAATGCCTCAAGGAACATTCTTAGGTCCACTCCTGTAGGTGATGGAAGAGATCCAAGTGACGCATTGGATTGTGATGATACATCACTGGGCTATCAACCTTTATATATCAACAATAATTGACTTCAATGAAATAAAAAGATAAAATCGGCAGTTTTCCAAAATAATAATTTTACATTTTTTAAGGCCGGCAACGCATTTCTTTGCCCTCTGGTGTTGCAAAAGTACATGGGCGTCGGCGTCATTTACCATCAGATGAGCCGTCTGCTCACAGATATCCGAATTTCGGAAATCTGTGTGTCTGCTCGTTTGCCCGCTATAACATAAAAAAATACATTTACCAGATATCGTCCCGTGAAACTTAGGTGTTATGCACTTTTGTGTTTTGGGATGCACTGTGCTAGCAAAATAACCGTGTATACGAGATCTAAAATCTGTTGTCTCTGGTGTCGGGCGCAGTGCGGCATTGACAGAGAATTATAACTGCCTATCAGTTGTTGGTTCCTTTCAATGCCACTCTGTCATGATCAGGTGTATCACTAACCTGATGGTTAGTGAGCATCCTGATCATCCTGGACACTTATAATAACACAAAAAAAACTTTGAAAGTTTATACTTAAACTGTCCGTCCAATATGGTTTAAAATATTTGAACTAAGCTAGTTGTCTGTACCTACTACATATACGTATTCCACTATAATGTCTATATACCGTTCGAAGCTACTTATGAATTCTAATAACTAAATACTCGTATTTTGCTAAACAACTTAATAATAATAATAAATATACCGCTGACATTCACACAGCGCCATCTAGACCCAAGTTAAGCGTGATGCCTGCAGTATGGGTACTAAACAACATACTCATAATATACTTCTTTTTGTAAATTCATACATATTATACATAGAAAACACCCAGACCAATACAAACAGACATGTTCACGCATATGTTTGTACTGCCCGGGGACCGAACCGGGGGTGTAGTAGCCGACGTCTCAACCGCTACACGAAGTAGGTCAAACTTAAAATCTGTATTAATGTTTCTTCTACAGGCACATCGTGAACGCATTTCTTCTGATATACCAAATCGGAACCTGCTGCGTCTACGTCGTATTCGTCGCCGAGAACATTCAGTACGTCTTGACCAACCAGTTCGGCCTCGAGGTCGAGGTGATCCAAGTGATGGGCGTCATCCTTCTGCCGTTGATCCTCATCAACTGGGTCCGCGACCTGAAGTACTTGGCGCCCTTCTCCGCTGTGGCCAACGCGATCACCATCGCCAGCTTCGCTATCATCCTGTACTACATATTCAGGGAGCCACCGTCGTTCGAGGGCAGAGCTCCTGTGGGTCAATTGGCGCGATTCCCACTCTTCTTTGGCACCGTGCTGTTCGCTTTGGAAGCTATTGGCGTGGTAAGCTATCTGCGTCTTAAGACCCGTTTGTTTGTGTCAAATAATAGAGCAATAGATAAAAAATTTTGGCACCAGTATCGAATGCTTTGAAAAATTATTTTGTAAACATGACTTTTTTATTTAATGGCATACACAATCAGAAATAAGGACCGGGTAATCAAGAAAAATAACAGTTACAGTTGCAAACTTAAAACCAGATTATTCCTTAAAAACACAGCATTTATAAATTGTTTTCTCATCACCCACAAAACCACTACCTATATTGATCAATATTGTTTGAATGGTTGTAACTAGGTTGATACAGTGACCATTAAATATATGGTATATAAGCAGACAATGTGACCAAATAAGTTTGTTCTATACAGTAAAAGTAACCATTAACATTTAAACAATCGCTTCATTAATATCTGAGCAAATGCTTGTCAGTAACATATATAAACACTTGTTAATTATATCATTATGTCAAAATGGCATCAACAAAACATGTCCTTAGTCATCCATGCCGTCCACGTGGGTCCAGTGCGAATTGGCCGACTTCATGCGCAACCTTTGAATCTCTAGGCGTGCGCAGGTTTCCTCACGATGTTTCCCTACACCGTAAGAGTTTCGGATAAACGTACATGCTATAACTTCAAAAACACATTGGTACGTGCCGGGATTTGAACCTGCACCCTCTAGGTCGGAAGGAAACAGTCCACACCAAAGGCCACCGATGCTCTAACTCTGATTATTTACTTAACTAATTGTGTATTCATTATTTACAACGATGCGCTTGGGGCCTGAGACGAAATGAAAACCCCACAAGGACTTCGTAGGAAAATTCGGCGTGCTCAACCGGGCAATGATTAGCATTATCATACTTTACGTCGGGATGGGCTTGTTCGGGTACCTGCAATACGGGGACTCGGCCAAGGGCAGCATTACCCTCAACCTGCCGTCCGAAACCGAAATGTAAGCAGTACATTCTCACTTCAACCTGTCGTAATTCACTGTTGAAATAGGGCTCCCCAGTTAACTCATTGAATAAATAAATAAATAAATATCCACTAACATTCACACAACGCCATCTAGCCCCAAGTTAAGCGTGAAGCTTGCATTGCGGATGCTAAACAACTGATAAACATAACATATGACACTTTTTGCAAATACATATTTTAATAGGAAACACCCAACCAATACAAACAGACATGTCATGCACACAATGTTTGTACTGCCCGGGGATCGAACCTGTAACCCTTGGAGTACTAGCTGACTTCTGAACCATTACACCAAGATGGGTCGTCAAACCTAAATTACCTTCAAAGGAAGTTAACTTTTCATGAAAAAAATTAAGTCTCGTCATATTTTTTCTGGCAATAGATATTTTTATTTTGAACAGGAGGCAAACGAGTATACGATCACCTGATGAGAAGTGACACCTCCGCCAATAAAACATTTGCAAGACCTCAGGGTCCAAAGAAATGCGTTGCCGGCCTTTAAAAGTGTGTACGCTCTTTTTGAAGGACCCCAACCCTTTTCTGGCTATATAATGCGTATCTGGCGTCACCCATCAGGGAGCCTCGCAATAATGACCACATCAAATTTAGGTCTTGCCCGGCTCATGCTCGCGAATCCATGCTACCCTATTTCTTAAGATTCTTTTTTCCTCATTTTGAAGTTATTTTAAGTTTTCTGTTTCATTTTATTTTTGTTTGTGTTTGTAAATTAAGAATGTTTGTCGCCCGAGACTGGTGTCTACAGAAATAGCTTTAGTAACTGTGTAATTGACTGCTGCGATCCAAGCAATCTTACTTAGTGCAGAGTCGCTTGGTCCATCTATGTTGTCTCTATGGAACAAAGATTATTATTATCATTATTATTATTATTTGTTCCACAGTCTAGCCAGTGTTGTACAATGCCTGCTCGCGTTCGCCATCTTCATCACCACGGGCTGGCGTGCTACGTGGCCATCGACATCCTTGGAACGAGTACGTCGGCGTCCGGCTGCTGAACAGCAAGCATCGCTTCTTGTGGGAGTACTCGCTTAGGACTGTCGTCGTTCTACTTACTTGTAAGTAAATAAATATCCACTGACATTTACACAGCGACATCTGGCACCTAGTAAAGCGTGAAACCTGTATTATAAGGACTAAACAACGGATAAACATACTTATATATTTTTTGTAAATGCATACATATTATACATAGAAAGCACCCAGACTATCACAAACAGACATATTCATGCACACAAATGTTTGTACTGCCCGGGGATCGAACTAGGAACCCTTGGTCTAGCAGCCGACGTCTCAACCTGTACATAACAAATCAGGCATTAGGCATCAAGGCATTGATTGTCGTAGATGTCCATGGATTCTACTGACATTTACGCAGCGCCATCTAGCACCGAACATAGAAGAGCTTCGGCGGCTCCTTGGTGTGACGGTTGTGCCGGGCGCAGATTCAAATCCCGCCACTTACCCAATGTGTTTTAGAAATTATATGTACGTTATTTGACGTTTTACGGTGAAGGAAAACATCGTGAGGAAACCTGAGCACGCCTGCGAAGAGATTCAAGATTATGCGTGGCCAAGCCGAACTGGGCCCGCGTGGACGACTAAGCCCTATACACCCTTTACGGGTAGGCACGTACCCCTCGGTGGGAACGTTAATGAGTTGACGATGATCTAGCACCGATTTAAAGCAGGGAGGTTATACCTATTGCCTTACTTATATGTACTTTAATACTATTGGAAGTGCAAATAAAATTACAACAAAGATCTGACCTATCAATTGGCAAAGTCTAATTTTTGATACCAATTATTTTGTTCTTGTTCGATCTACTACTTACTATTTTTTTATAATTTAACATTTAGATTATAAAAAAAATAGTAGTGGGTGTTTCCCATTGAAATTATATTTCTTGTAGTGTTTTGATTGAAACTTACCATGATGTCCCCAATTCCAAACCGCTAGTAGATACCTAAATCTATCTATTTTCGGAAGATTTTGCCCGCACCCAATCGCTCAAAATTAAGGTTAGTGGATACACAACTTTAAAAAGCTGACATCTTTTTGTAACTGCATCGATTTACACAAAGACAAAAATTGATGTTATTTCCTACCATATCTTCCACAGTCGGAATCGCCGCTGCCGTGCCCGAACTGGACCTGTTCATCTCGCTGTTCGGAGCTCTCTGCCTGTCCGCCCTCGGTCTCGCCTTCCCCGCCTTCATCCAGAGCTGCACCTACTGGTACTACGTGTCGGACTCCGAGCGCTACCGCATGATCATCAAGAACGCCATCGTGGTCCTGTTCGGGATCCTCGGCCTGGTAGTCGGCACTTGGACCTCCCTCGAGGGAATCATCATCAAGTTCTCCGGTGACCACGCGTACAATGCCACCGCACCTTTCCTGAACGAAACCGCCATCGAACCTTGAACAGTCTTCTAGAAAGGCTGTTAAGAGCTGGACTCTTAGTATTATTTTGACAGTGCCATCAGTACACACGCGCACCGCATGCTTAATAGTTTACTCCGGACTACTATAATATAGCCGATTTCTTCAAACTTTAATCAAAAGTATATCCAATGCTTTTGTCGTCAGTCTTTCCACATTAGTCCTGTGTGGTTTCAGGCCGCCAAAGACTCTTTGGATGTCCAACAGGAATAAACCATGCAGATGAGGTTGGACTGGGTCTCAAAGTATCTGGGTTCATTTCAGCTTCAGGCTCCGGAGTAACTCCAATCAAAAACTAACCTATCAGGCCAACATAACCTTTTCCAAAATTATCTTATCTCTTGCATAGATTCAAGCAAACGGTGTCGCGAAACTAGGTACTCATTTAAGGTTAGGTTAATTGTTTTATTATAATTGTTACTTTAATTAAGATTTGGTAAGCGTTCCATAGTACAGTTAACATTAGGTTTAAATGTGTTATGAATGTTACTTTGACTTTAACCTCAGTAAGACAGCTATGTTTGTGTAATGTCCAGCCAGACGCGTTAATAGAGGCATCCTGTCATTGGGACGCGGTCTGAGATGTCTCCATTTTAAATTTTGTTATAGTAATATTTGTTATATTAATGTCGACTTGTCAGTTTTTATAGAACATCTGTTGTTTGACACATTGTATCCAGAGTAATGACCGAAATTCACTAACAACATCTTGCATTAATTTGTCAATATAAAATAAAATCAATGGAGATATTTTTTATGACACGACAGGCTAGTATAGGTTTAAAATATTGACAGTAAGTACTTTTGTTGATTAATTTATATTAGATATCCAAAAGGCATAATATTATTTACGCATGCTATTTAAATATACTTTGAAAGATTTATTTTTATATTATAATACATTTTGTGCGTCCGAGCTGTGAAAATTATTCGTTAGCGATAACTAGCGATGAGAATGGTTACGGTGAGTTGTTGTGTTTACGAGTTTTACTTTATTTAGTGTAAATCACATAAGAAACAAAAAACAGTTTACCAGGATAATTTATAGCAAACTTTACATTTATTTTTTATAGTTGACTTTATTTTTTGTGCACAGGATAAATACGCAACAAGGATCTCCATTGACTTGTTATGTCCTTAGCATGTATTTTAAGTACTAAATTATGGACTTTCCCTTTTATGTGTGTATTAAAAACATCAACTGCCAATGCGAAATCTAGAATAATACTACATCTTATGAATTCGGTCACACCCAAATGCATTGGTATTCAACCCTATACACTGCGGATGGTTTAATAGGTCGGCGAGGGGCCCTGGTGGTCTTACTTGTCGACTAAACTCGTTTATGCTCAATGTCTTTCAGTTGATTCAAGAAGTACATTTAAACAGGTGCATTTCTATCAACATTGTCTCAAATACCAACACGGTCTTCCCAAACAGTGACCAGAAAAAATCTACAAGCTTTGCGAAAGTATGCCAAACGCTCATAGAATTAAGTGTCAATGTACCTACTCAAAGACACAAGCTTATTTAGAGGCCGCGATTCGTGCCAAAACATATTACCTTTAGCATCTCACGAAACGGGTTCCATCATTACCTAGATAAGCTATTGTATTATGAGCAGGATCATTTTTGTTGAGGACTAATAAGAAAGGACATTCGAGTTTGGCGATAAAATTGTGTTGCAGGTCAGCCAATTTATTACCGAGACCAAGCGATGTTGGTCTGTGGCTCAAATAGAACATGACCACAACGTTCCAGCGTGTGCAATTAAATAATGCATTCAGCATCCGGAAAGCATTTTTCTATTGCACATCTTATTGGAGTTGCTTATGTACTGCACTTTGGCCAGTATGTAGCAAACACCCATGTGTGCGCCAAACACCCTCGCATTTTTGGACATGTTAACTCCAATGGCATTCTGAAAATGAATGTGTTTGTCATCAAAACAAAAAAAAAAGTTTGGATTGGTTCTTTATATAGTATGTATTTTATATCTTGCTGTTCTGTTCAATACTTGTCATTTATGAAATTTTATTTACTGTATTTAATTTGTTGTATTATCATTATTGTAAAAGAGATGGGAAATAACACCGGGTAAAGTATGGAGCAGATAGGAGCCTATATCACACTTTTTCTTTATAAAGGCAAGGTTTAAATAAATGTAACAACCCAGAAAACCAGCTGAATACCTGCTGGTATACTTGCCTGTTTTTTCATATATAAGTGCCAGCAATAGTTTGTTCCTTAGCTCCTTAGTTCCACATTATGTACAAATATGTTAAACAAAATCCGATATTTTTTTAATACAATCTGTGATGTTGATAGTTGATATATTATTTAATATTTAGGACTTATTTTCGGTTAACTGTGTTACTATTTACGATGTGTTTCACACGTCAGTGATATTGTGCTCAGAGCGATGTATTAAGGGATGTAATCCCTTATTATTATCATTATAATTAATAAACTATTTAAGATTATGTTTTTGGTATCATTGAACACTAAATATTCCTTTCCCTCCTCTTCCCTTATTAACAATATTTTTATTACCAAAAAAATTGTTGAATATTTTTTTTATAATGCCATATAAACACTTTTAACCCTTTGACCGCCAATGACGCTTTAAAGCGCTAGACACAATAGATTTTCTATTGTGTCTGGATTCCCGGCGTTCAATGGGTTAAATAATTATTTTTAATCTGATGTTACCTAAAATAAATAAAAATATGTCTAAATTATTCAACAGTGGACTACAACAGATTGACGAGAGGGAGAGACATACCCTATTAAGTATATCTAATATACACGGTATAATCCACTATTATCACCCAGGTGATATCACTCGGGTGATTGAACACCTACACTTGTCTCCTAAAATCACCTGCCATCACCGGGCTGTTTAAATTCACAGCAGGATATCACAATGTCAATTATTGAAAGATAAATGTGTTTAAAAATATTTTAATCATCAAATCAACATAATTTCACAAATAAAACATAATCGATGCATATTTCAAGCTCATCAAACAACTGTTTTACCTTTTAAGCTTATTCAACTACCTTAATTTCCCATTTCTCTTGCCATTCTAGTTAAATCATCGAATACTTGGCTTGAGCAACAAATATGGCGAATGCAGACAGATTTAGAATCTTATTAAATTTTCGAGCACTTCTGGTTGGAGGTTTAAATTAAATTACATTAAAAATGGCAAGAACAACGAGAAACTACACATAACAAACCCTTTCACCGTCTTTGTAAAACTTAATCATGATAGTAAATTAACACAATAATCGAGTATCACTCGATTTAACTATTGGTACTTAGATAATAAGGAATGCTTAGTGAACCACAATTACCTTAAAGTAAAACTAACCACTTATGTGATATTTTGTACTACACACGATAATATTTAAAATTAATATAAAAGCTAAAACTGATAAAAATACCATAAAGAAATAACTGAAACTCAATTTCATAATGCGACGAACATTAATATTTAAATTAGCAGATACATATTAATTAAGAGATTATTTTAAGTAAAAACAAAATATTATATTTAAAAATACTGCATTAGCGAGTATATAAAGACTATCTAAAATTCACTAATTACAACTCTAATGATACATTTTTGGCATTCTGATACAACCATACAAATGCTGATACGTATTAGTACGACCACTGTTCTGGCTTACCAATTACGGGAATTGTTTAATTTATTAAGCCAATTTAACCCTTTGAAGGCTGGGAATCTAAAAAACCTATTGAGTCTGGCGCCTTAAGGCATCATTAGCGGCTGTCAGTTTTATACAGGTTACATGTCGGTGAGTGTACGATGGAATTACACGAGTTAATATCACCAGTTCTTTTCACCATCGGGATATGTACAAGACGCAGGCGAGCGTTCCATCCTTACGTGGTTGACATTCCATTTATCCGCACAGCGCGCTATGGTGCCTCGTTCCTAATGCGCACCGCAAAGGAATGGAACTCTTTGCCTCCTTATGTGTTCCCCGATCATTACAACCTGGCCGACTTCTAGGCAAGAGTGAATAGGCTGTTTTAGGCAGGCATGACCCATCCTAGGCCGCATCATCACTTACCATCAGGTGAGATGGCGGTCAATTGACTGCCTATAGATGATCAAAACCAACTTCGAGCAGGAGGTTTCGCGTCGAATCCAATTAGGATGGGCAGCGTTCGGGAAGTTAAGGGAGATCTTTTCGTCCAAAATACCTCAGTGTCTGAAGACGAAAGTCTTAGACATACGGAAGTGAAACGTGGTCGCTTACTAAGGGCCTCTTAAATAGGCTTAAAGTTGCTCAACGTGCTATGGAAAGGGCTATGTTAGGTGTTTCCCTACGCGATAAGATCCGGAACACGGATATCCGTAGGAGAACTAGAGTGACCGACATAGCCCACAGGATAAGCAAGTTGAAGTGGCAGTGGGCAGATGGCCGATGGGGCGGAAAGGGTCTCGAGTGGCGTCCGCGTAACGGAAAACGAAGCGTAGGCCGACCCCCAACCAGATGGTCTAATGATCTGGTTAAGGTGGCAGGTAGCAGATGGATGTCAACTGCAAAGGATCGGTCCGCGTGGAAATCATTAGGGGAGGCCTTCGTTCAGCAGTGGACTTTATAGGTTGTAATGATGATGAGATGATCAAAAATAAAAATAAATAAGGTAAGTATACTGCAAGTTTCAAACTAAATAATCAGTATAATCATTTTTAGTTTTATTTACCCTCAAAATTACCCTAAATTACCCTAATGTCCCAATAAACTAATATAAACGGTCTTATAATTTAACCTTCTATCGGCCAACCAAACTGGTACAATTAAAAATTGTATTTTGGATACAGACAGTGGCGGTTCATCGGTTAAGTGTGTCAGTCTGGTTAAACTTTGTGAATTATGTTGTTACTTACACGTGAAATATTGAAACTGCAAACCCGAACACAAGTTATTGAGAGGTAGTTACTACAACTAAAATGCACTAGTGATTAAACTAAAACTAATTTCATAGCGGTCTCACTTCAAAATAAAGGTGCACAATTCTAAAGACATCGAAAAAATACATTTCACAGTGCATATTGAACATTAAATATTTGGTATACAATTCAAAAGTGAGCGCATTCATAAAGCCATTAAGTATTCATTTCATAGCAAATAATCATGAGTTACTTAAAGCCATTTTAATGTTGGGGTCATTTTATAAAACATATTTTGATAATGCGCAGAGTGAGCACTGCCTTCTGTAACACAGGTTAACCTATTACAGGAGTCAGGGGTTTCACTAATTTTATAACATTGTTTTATGTCAATCAAGATATTTTTTATTTATTATTAAATATCACATTTACAAAGACCACCCATTCTTTTTGTGTGTTAGAAAGTGATCAGGACGGTCACCTGATGGTAAGTGATACGCCTGACCATAACAGAGGTAACCCATACTGCCTAATAATTTACTTATTTAGTTGACAGTGGGGAATCCTGACTGTAACATATTACTTAAGAGTCTGAAATTGGAGTAGAATGATTCAATTCACTATTGATTACAACAACTTTGTATGAAACCCTAAAAGTTGTGTCAAAAAGTGGAGTCATATATTAATTAATCATTATATCGTCAGGACCACATCACATTAGTTTTACTACCCAAAATTTTTTAAGTCAAAACTTTTTTTGTAGTATGTATTATTGACCAATCGCAGTGTTTTACACGATTATTAGGGTTTAAAATTATTTGATTGTTGTATCAATAAATTTGATTTATATTAAGGGGATGTTTATAATCACGTTTAGGTTCTTATTTCAAACAATTGCCAATGTTTTTGATTTCACACTGTTTATATATATATTATTTATACCAGGTGCTCAAAACAAACCAACCGACATATCGGACATTATATCGTTATCGTTTTAGACTTTCTTTACTTTTGTTGTTTAGTAGAAAAGGGTTGGGAGATGGACTGGATAAGGAAGAATAGGATATCTGGCGCGAATAAAGGAGACTTATGCCTAGTGGACTGCCATAGGTTAAAAAGAGATTGAGAGATTATCTCCCATACTCATGGTATTAAGTTGCCAAACAAAATGACGAAATCCATCATATTTGTAATAAACTACTAACCCTTTACTCCCTCCTTACAGTCAAATTAAGTATATTGTTAAGTAGCTCAATAGATACGCCTATCTGGTATTCTTAAATCGGTACTAAACAACTTCACAGAGAAATTAAATAGTAGGGAATATGCACGTATAATTTCTATTGTTTTAAACGTTTCAACGTATGACCAATCGAGAAACAATAGAAAATCTATTGCGAGACTACTTTTGAAGACGCAATGGCAGGCAGGGCTGAATAACCACTTTGTATTTTGTTAAACTTATTGACATTGGCCATTGGAACATAATCTGAAACGTCATGATTGGACCTAGCAATAGAATTGTGTAATTTGCGAGGTTTTAAAACTCTATGATTATTAAAAAAAATATTGTTTAATAATACAATAGTAAATTACCAGCCAGTTATGATAGTTGTGTTTTATTTCTTTTTTTAATTGTTTAATAGTACATATCGTTAATTTACAGTCACTTTATGATGATTTAATTTAACTTTATCTGTTTTTCAATTTGTGTAGAACTAAACTTTGTCTCTTTTGATGTTACGTGCATACTCCCTATTAATAAAAGTATTATTTCTTGCCAGTATCGTTCCCGGAGAAGCTCTGCAGTGCAGTCTTCAGCTTGTCGTTTGGCTCCGGTTCATATTTGGCCAAATTTGGCGGCAACACGGACAGTTTCGTCCGCTCGATTTGAACGCTAGTTTATGCAGGCCTGTTGAATAGATAAAATTAATTAATATTTAAATGCAATTATAATGTCACACTTATTAATTAGTTCGAATAATTCATCATCATTGTCGATCATAAATTAACACAGTGCCATCTAGCGGCAAATTAAGTATGGAATTTTTACTTTTTACTTAACACTGGACAAAAATAATGATATAATTTTGTAACTATGAACACCAAGACGATAAAACATATTCATGCACACTTTTAAACTCACATATATTTGTATGGAGATTGAACCCGGTACCCTTGGTGTGGACATCTCAACCATGACTATACTTTCTCACCCCACATGTTCACGGAAACTTTTTGAACATACAAATGTCTGTACGGGATCAAGTTCTCCATTTAGTACTAGATATAGTTCAAATCCAATCTCGTTTTTGGATTTCGTGGTAATGTACATCAAATATATTTTTTAAATTAATTAGTCCCTTATTTTAGAAGTTAAGAGGGATGGCACACTTTTTTAACTTTGGTGGTGTCACTCACGCAAACTATTTAATTAAAAAATATATATAATTATTAGAAACCTCTATATTATTTTTCAAGATCTACACACTGATATCCCACACTATGACATACAGGCGGACAAACAGACAGACATGAAGAGTATATAACGGTTCTTAGCCATTTGGCTACGAAACCCCTTAAAAACGATCTCAAACTAAAATTATTTCTGTTAATAAAGTATTATGCAAAATTAGCACATACCATACAGAAGTTGTGCAAGCAAGGCGTCGTCACCGGGCTGGCGGCTACCTCTTGGCATATAATACACAAAAACACTTGTGTCAAATGTTCAATGAACTCCTTCTTTCCCTTTGTGTCGCATATCTCTGTACACTCAATCCACAGTTTGCTGTTCAGCGTGTCGTCTTTGATCATCTCCTTCTCTTCTGCGGTAAGACCGTTGTCTTCTTTAGTCTTCTTTGCGCTTTTCGGGCTTTTGATGTTAAATATACTTGGTATTTTCTTTGGGCTTTTCTCTTTTGGACTCTCTGCAACGGTGGTGTTCTTTGGTGCTGGTAACAAAGATTATATTCTAGTAATAAAGTATATTTGAGTTTAGTAAAAGTATTTAAATTCACAATATAATTAAAGTCAATCACATTAATTAAAAATGATAATATTAAATATCCACTGACATTCACTCAGTGCCATCCAGTCCTAAACTAAGCATTAGCCTGTAATATGGATACTAAACAACGGATAAACATACTTTTATAGTTTTTTTTGTTGTAAAACATACTTAATTATTATAAATAGAAAACACCCAGACCAATACAAACAGACACACAAATGTTTGTAAACATAAGCTCTAAAGGGGCTGTATCTCCCAAATAGAACAAATCCGTGATGAAAAACTCATGTACTTTTAAAAAGTGAGGCTTAATTAGGTAAATAATTCGTATAACACATTACAACAGACGAAGGCGTCGAAATTATTACAATTCAGCAATTATTTCACGATTCAAGAAAACACTAGCTTACGAACAATGTGTACTGCGCTTAACTCTCTCTTCAACCTATCGCAGTCCACTGCTGGACACAGGTCTCCCCCATTGTGCGCCAGACATCCCGGTCCTCTGCTTTCCTCATCAGCCTCCACCAGCGACCTTTTGCAAGTCGTCGGTCCATCAGTCCAAGCGTCCTACACTACGCTTGCCAAGACGCGGTCTCCACTCCAGAAGTCGTCGAAGAAAGTTAACTACAGACAAAGTTAGTCAAACTCACGTCTGCCTTTCCTCTTCGGCCGTGAGTCATTTGTCTTCCGCTTCTTGCCCGGAGGTGACGCTTCGGCCTCGCTGTCCGTGGTTTGGTTGCTTTCGCGCAAAGCCCGCTTCTTACTTTTACCCTTGCCGCCTTTCCCGTTTTTACTGGACTTCTCTTTTAGCGCTTTCTTTTCAGCTTCCGCTTCTAAATATCCGTCTGGGTACTGTTGGAAAAGATGTAGATTTACTAGGTGGTAGACTCGATACTGAGTCGTCTAGGTAGGTACCACCGCAGTGCCAGATTTCATCCCGTGAAACAGGAGTGTTATGCACTTTTGTGTTTCGGGATGTGGGCGGGCACTGTAGCTAGTGAAATTACCGGGTATAAGAGACCTAACATCTGTTGTCTCGGGTGACGGGCGCAGTGCGGCATTGATGGAGGATAATAACTGACTATCGGTTGTTGGTCTCCTTCAATGCCGCTCTGTCATGGTTAGGCGTATCACTTACCATCAGGTGAGCGTCCTGACCGTCCTGTTCATCTAATGGTGTGCAATACATAACAAAGTTAGTAAAACTAAAATACACATAGTATTAAGATAAAGGTACAAACCACAATAGGATACTGCTTCGCGTCTGGCTCCCAGGGCGCCGGACTGGGGTCGTCCCTTCGCAAAAGGTACTTCCACACCCGATAACCAGAAAGCCCTTTCTCCGGGTAGTACTTCACCACTTTGTATATACCGTCGTATCTGTAACAAAAAACTATTGGTAAGATTCGACCAATGTTGTGAATTTTTTATTTTCGAAATATCAGGTGTTTTTTTTTTTTATTTATTAAATTAAAGAAACATACAGCCATAATTGCACAAATGATTTAAAACAAATAAACAACACATTTAGCCAAAAAAGATAACAACGTTAAGTATTGCATATCGAAGTTGTTGTTTATATATTATTCATTTGAACACTGATTCAGCTTAATATAATACTCTGACTTGCCTTCGTTGGCTGTCCAGAGTGGAGTTGCAAGAGCATCTCGGTAGATGACAACCCTCCGAGCCGGTGGTAGATTAATTAAAAATAACTTCTTGACGATTCAAGAGTGTCATTTAATGATTTATTTGAATAAATCATTTTTGAGTTTTAAGTTTGAGTTTAGTGGAAGTAACAGATACATAAGTCGCGAGTGAGACATAGTGTACAGGACGGTCAGGACGCTCACCTGACGGTAAGTGATACGCCTGACCATGGCAGAGTGGCATTGAAGGAAATTAAACTATGGTGCCGCACAGTGGATGCCCATCTAGCGGGCGGCGAGTCATCAAGCAATTTTCAAGAATGAGATATTTGATTTGGCAGGCGCCCCGTTGTCTCAATCAATAGCCTATGGCGGGATTTGAACCTCAGCCCTCCCGGTAGGAGGGCAACAGTGAACACCATTGAGCCAACCACGCTTTTTGAAGAGCGTCGGTGACCTCATGGGACTAAATAATTATAATAAAGTGTGGTACAACATACCGTATGCCCTCCTTGGGCGCATATTTAGGGAAATGCTTGAGCATTTTATATGAACGAACAACGCGAACGGGCCGCCCGCTCCGCCATTCGTCGCCAGCATCGCCGCCTTCCTCGCTGATTTGCTTCACGGCACAATTGCGAGCTAGTGCCCTGGTCGAGAGAATTATAGTTTAGTCATCATTTGTTTATTTTCGGAAGACTAACAGCTTGAATATTTAAAAAAAAATCAACTTAAGTTACAATACAATGCTAATAATAAGTCACCACCTATAAGTTCGTCAACATGCAAACGTTTCGTAAGATGAAAACTAAATTCGAATTAAATGCGAGCAGATCCCATCGCAAAATTTCCTCAAACTCACTTATTCTCCCTAGTAAGCGTCTGATCGCACGACTGCTCGGCCGTACGCTTATTGCCCGACAGGTCCCGACCGCCGCTGCCGGTGTACGTGAACTCGTTGCCGTGGTCCACGTCATCCTCATAGCCACCGGAGAGGACGATGCTGTACGCACCTTCCACGTCACGACCGTGGATACCGGATACTGGAGGACGGTGCACACCAGACTCGGATAGCTGCCGATAATATAATAATAATTCTTTATTTTACAGATAACAATGATGCATTTATGGTTAGTAACAAAAGTGAACTTAAAATATGTTAGTAGCATCAGTTTGAGTTAAAAAAAAATATATAAATTAAAAGGATTAATATAAATTGGCAATTAATTTCATAACAGTTCGATTATAATAAAATTGTAAAAATTATAATACATGAGCTTGATTTAAAGAAAACAGAAAAAAAGCTTTATTCATATTAGGTACTTAATGAAGAGTTATTTCAAATGACGGTAACACTGGTTCGGACTGTAATTTAATCAGATAAGAATCCAGTAAGGAACTCAGCAAGTCAGTTTACATTCAGACCAATACAAACAGGCATGTTCGTGCACACAAATTTTTGTACTGCCCAGGGGTAATTTAATCAGAGAATCCAGTAAAGAACTCAGTAAGTCAATTTTCAAAAATAACTCTACAATTATATTGCATCTTTAAAAAAATTATATAAACAACAATCAATTGTATGTTTAATATCCTTCTACTCATGTATGTTTATATGTTTCTCTTGAAAATAAATATATAAATATTGTGAGTTTCATAGAAACAAATAAGCTAATGGTAATATCGAACTGACCTGTATTCTAAACCTCCAGCACATCCCCACTTCAATGCCAGGTATCGGTCCAAAATGGTTTGGTGGCATCGCACACGTTTTTGTCTTGCCTGCAAATTTTTATGAAATTAATTTTGTTAAATTTATTTTCACCAGTAGCATTTTAAATCAAACAATGTGCTACATTTTTTTTATTTATTACCTATGTTATGTCAAATACATAAGATAGATAGAAATCTATAAATCATCATCATCAGCTCATTAAACGTCCCCACCGAGGGGCACGAGCCTACCCGTATAGGGTGATTAGGCCATAGTCGTCCACGCGGGCCCAGTGCGGATTGGACGACTTCACGCACAACCTTTGAATCTCTTCGCAGGTGTGCTCAGGTTTCCTCACGATGTTTTCCTTCACCGTCAGAGCGTCGGTTAACTACTTATCATCATCATCAGCTCATTAAACGTCCCACGAGGGGCACGAGCCTACCCGTATAGGGTGATTAGGCCTTAGTCGTCCACGCGGGCCCAGTGCGGATTGGACGACTTCACACACAACCTTTCGAATCTCTCTTCGCAGGCGTATGAGGTTTCCTCACGATGTTTTCCTTCACCGTAAGAGCGTCGGTTAACGTACATATATTTTCGAAATTGGAAAACACATTGGTACGTGTCGAGATTTAAACCTCAGCCCTCCCGGTAGGAGGGCAACAGTTCACAACATTGAGTCACCGACGCTCATCTATAAATATCTCTTTTGAATTTGGACATAGGTCTAGTAAGAAGTGTTTTAGATACCCATGTCCATTTCGGATATAGAGACCTATCCTGATTCAGTCCCCACGTGGATTCTATCGCAAGCTATCATTGACCCGTCGTCCTTTTAATATATCGCATAGCAATTAAACTTAGCAGCCTAAACTCATGGCGATTTCGTTGGAAACAACAGGATTGCTTATTAAATCGATACAGTACAACTTATAATAAAGCTGAGCTTTTATAGATTTGAAAAATCTTTTTATTTGTGGTTCTTTGCTTTGATATAAGCACTACATCTGCACGATTTTTATAAGTTCCAAATACAATGGAGATTAAAAATCGCTAAGCACAATAAAAACGGAAATAAATAATTAGCCTATGATGTTTCTATTAACTACTATTTTATGAAATTGATATTGTGAATGTCCCCACAAGAGTTAAGGGCCTATATACTTTTACACACTGTTTATTACAACTATGCATGATTATATTATATATTAAAAATATTTTATTTTCATATATAGGCAGATATTTGACCGCCATCTCACCGGATGGCAAGAAATGATGCGGCCGAGGATGAACCAGAACAGATAGAAACAGTCTATTCACTCTTGCCATATAATACATCAGCAAATATTCTTCATAAATTTCGCAAAGGCTTTTAAGTACACATAGTCTTATAGCTTATAGTAAATACTATAATAGCTGCTTGTTACTAGAACTGTAACATCAGAATAAAAAACAAATGCATGGCAAGAGTACAGTGCTTGCTTTTATCAAGCACAATATTTGACCAATGTGTGTTGAATTTATCATAACGGCTCAACGAAAGGGGATTTACACAACTGCACATCATCATCGCATAGCTATTTTTGCAAAAGAAAAGACTATTCTGCATTGCCAGAATATTGACATAAAAAAAATATTCTAAAAAATATTCATTCAAAAAATATGTACCAATACATTATTTACCAATATGCCGCTTCAAATATTACAGTGTATTGGCATTCCTAATAAAAATCATAGCTTAGGAAATGCTATGGAATATATAGACGATGATTGGCTCACCAAACACCTCAAACATTTAATAATGTAACTTTCAACAGTAGTCAGGTAATCATAGCATCAATCTATAGATGCTAAAAGATTTTCTGAAGAGAATTGTCACCATAAACGATTCTCTCCACGATATTCTTTGAGCAGCTATGCACATTAATACTAATAATATTATTTACATTTTTATATTGAAAATCGCATAGGAGCAAGTAGAATCAATTTATGCACTTATGATAATAAAATATACAATATATAGGCATACACATATATATAGGCAACATTATCTTTGTAGTATAGAAATAAACTGTAATAAAATTGAACATGTACTCAACATTCATTATTTCGTTCTCTATAAATATATCCTCCAGCCCGATGGACCGACGAAAGGTCGCTGGTGGAGGCTGAATGAGAAAAACGGAGGAAAATGGGGGAGACTTATGTCCAACAGTGGACTCCAAAAGGTTGAAGAGAAAGAGATAAATTACCAACCCCGTCAGCTCATACATTTTTCAGTGTGATAACTAAACTTACCAACACAAGCCATGCCTCGTCCCCAATCACGGTTGCTCTTAGACGCATTCGTTTTCTTCAGTTGCTTGGCGGCTCCTGGAGCTATCACATCGTTCGGGTCACGCTTACATGACGGACAGTACCAGTCCTCTTCTGGTAAATCTTTAAGCGGTGGAGACAGGCACGTCATGTGGTAACCGTTATTGCACTCATCGCATAGAACTATCTAGAAATAAATAATAATTAATTAATATTAACATTTTAAGAGCGCGTCGGTGGCTCAATGTTGTGGGCTGTTGCCCTCCTACCGGGACGGCTGAGGTTCAAATTCCGCCACGTGCCAATGTGGCGACGCTCTTACGGTGAAGGAAAACATCGTTAGGAAACCTGCGCACGCCTGTGTAGAGATTCAAAGGTTGTGCGTGAAGTCGTACAACCCGCACTGGGCCCGCGTGGACGACTAAGGCCTAATCACCCTATATGGGTAGGCTCGTGCCCCTCGGTAGGGACGTTTTATGAGCTGATGATGATGATTATTAATATTTTATCACCTCACTTGACTTGAGCGACAAAAGCAGGAGATGCGTGTCACTGGTGTCACGGAGATGAACATACTGCGATGGATGTCTTGAGTCACGCGTAGAGATCGCGTTAAGAATGTCTGACATTGTTGACATGCTGCAGGAGTGTCGCCTACACTGATATGGCCACGTTTTACGGAAACCGACAAATTAGGATGAAAATAAATGTCTGGATTCATTCATTCAAAACAATGACATCATATCAGATACCCTAATTCACATGAAAACTTCTCAATATTTACGATTTGGACAATCAACTTAATGTGTGTTGGCAGGGCATCACAACTTAATTCATATTTGGTGATTTACAAAGTTCCTATTTCTGTGTAATATGCCTATCATGACCCCCTAAGTTTAAACTTATGTTTATACATAGTATTAACAAAAGCATAAACTTATAGTGAAATTACCGGGTATAAGAGACCTAACATCGGGTGACGGGCGCAGTGCCGCATTGATGAAGAATAATAACTGTTTATCAGTTGTTGGTCTCCTTCAATGCCGCTCTGTTATGGTCAGGCGTATCAAGTGACCGTCCTAACAATAATGTCCACTGTGTAACATAAAAAAGAACATATTAAAAATTTGTTTCTAAAACACTTACTTTCTCTGGAAATTCCTTGCCAGAACAAAGGTAGCACCCACAATCTTTGCATGGCGTTTCTTCATCATCACGACATGTCAAACAATTCAAGGGTTGAACTCCTGTATGAATAAACATTATATTATTATGAAGGATGATGTAAAAAGTAGTTTACTGCTAACAAATCACAATCCTGTGTATTATTTATGTATAATATAATGTAAAAAGTATAAATTCGTGACATGTTCACAAAATAACTGAAAAAAGTGTTCCGAATGCAGTGACAGCACTCATACACATATTTCGAATGAGCGTACATTTACCTAAACAAAGAGGATACAACTGTATTCTCTCTGGCGGTTCGTTTTTAAAGCACGGGTGGTGTATCCACTATTATATAAACAGAATAATTGATGTATATATATATATATATTTTAAAAACAAATATTACATTTTTTCTGAGTACTGCTGTTATTGGCTGCAGATGGCTCTTACAACTTAAACAGCCAAACAATATTGGTTGTTTATTTTTTTATAGTGAACAAACCAGCATTAGAAAACTTGGCGAGTTATTACTTTTTGCTATTTAAATATATTACATAAATATATAATTTAAAAAGTGATCAGACAAATTAAGTTTAAAAGGTAATTATATTAACTTAATTTAAAAAGTGATTTTAGTCCTACTTACGCTTCTCAGGCAGTGTAACCATCATCTCACTGTACTCTTCCGTTCTCTGCGCCAGAGGAACAACCTCTTCTATCGCATATATCTTGTCGTGAACTCTAGCCTTCGTATCATTCTGTGGTATACCATCCGGTCCCAGATACAATGTTCCTATTAGCTCGTAACTTGTTCTAAGCTTTTTTATTTCATCTACTTTGAAGTCATACCTGAGGTTGGAAAAGATATAAATTATTTATTCACTTTGATTGTAGAAATTTTTAAATCTTTATAGTAGATAAATTGAAGTTTTAATAACGAATCATTGCATGAATATTTCGTAATAATATGTAATTTAGACCTAGAAATAGCCAAATACAAAACACTATGATTCTTTTAAGTCTGATTTTATTACATTGAAGGTTGTTCACCTCAATATTTAGTCAAACAGTAACTGATGACTTGTAAATTTAAACTTACCAGTAACCCTTTTCTAATGGCTCTTCTGTGTTATGGTTGATCATAACCTTCTGTCCAACTTTTAAATCTTTAATGTCAATTTCTTTTCTAGCCCTAGGCCTTATATCTTTTAATTTACAGTAAAGATTTGAGTCTTCTTCGCTATAAAAAGATAATACATAAAATGTTTGCAAGGGAATTTCAATGTTTCAATTTTGGGAAATGGTAATAAACATTCGACATAACATACTTGTAAAATATGTTTATATACAATAGCTATTTGGACATAATAAATCAAACATTACTTACTCTGAGTTCAATTGAACCTTATATAATAAATTGGCATCATTATTTACATCTACTTTCTCAATGGTATTTCCTTTTTCACTTTGTTTTTTCTTCACACTTTTTGGACTTTTCGTAAAATATCTAGCTATACCTTTTTTCTTCGCCCTACTTTCAGGACTTGTCAATTCTTCAGGTGGTTTGTTCTCCAAATCATTGTCCTGGTCAGAACTTAGCTTGTTATCACCATTATCAGCATTTGTACCATTTGTAGAGTTGTCTTTACTTTCTAAGTGTGGTAGACTAGGATCATACACTATTCTTACAATTTTCCCTTCTAACCAAGCTCCTTGCTCCATATCCCTCATATCTATTAAGTCTCCAATAGCATACAAAGTGCTCACAGCATCTGTTATAAAGAAATAATAAGATATATTACCGCATTGACTGCTGTGAAACCAGTCATGATAGAAATTCTTGTTTTGTTACCTGCCATTGAGCATCATGGCACTCAAAATTTTAAATATAATACAAAGCTGAAATTATTTGTATATATTTTGCATTTAACTGGCCCCCAAAACGTCACCTGCTTGAGTTCTTCCAAAAAGCAAATGATGATCTGGTGACCACCAAAACAAATTGGTTCAACACAGTTACATTACAAAACCCTTGATGAATATAGTAATTAGGGCACAGTAGTAATATTAAGTACTACATTTATTATTATAGTTAGTTATATACAGCAGTGGGTTTTAAGACTGCAGTAATAATAGTTTGTGTTTAAAAAAGATAGCTAATCTGAAAACTTTACAATACCTGTGTAAACAATTTTTTCCTCTTCATCTTTTTTGTCAGTGGTATCTTTTGTGCTATCTACTTTATCATCTTTTACGTCTTCATCAGTTTGCACTTTGACCATGAGTTGGATGACATCATTAAGTTTAATGTTATAATCGTGGAAAGTATATCCATTTTCAAGCTAAAACAATTAACTTCATTAGGAAAAATTTATGTCATGACCCTGTACCAATGTTGTACAAAAGCTTAATTAGGCTATTGGCTTCGGCTAAGGGTATTTTTCTAAATACTGAGCAGATCCTCACTTATTGAACAATATGTCTGCTGCATAGAATAAAATATTATATGCTCAAATGTTTAGCACTATAGAAATAGAAAATTGATTGTGAGATCCAGACTTAACAGTAGTATGGATGATACAAAACTCTAATAACTTAACAAGAGTAAGCTTCTTTGTGGTACTGGTGATAATGCTAAACAAAAGATTTATGAAAGAAGAAAGCTTACAATGCCAATTCCAATCTTAACACTTAAGTCATTATATTGAATAAAACATATGGATTGTTGGATCTAATTATTTGCACTAACCACGTGTCAACAAAGTATAAAACAAAACCAAACTCACAAATTAATGTACTAAGTAGATATGAAAAATGTGTCCAACACATATGTCTGCTGTGCTTCAATTTTGTACTAATGAAGATAATATAGTCAACTCGCCTGTTCATCAACAATAACAATTTGCCACATGCAAATTTAATATATATCTTCATATGATTATTTTGATTCTATATCCAAAAACGGTTGTGATGCCATGCAGTTGTAAAAAATTTTAGCAGCACAATAAACACTTTCTACATGGAAGTACCTATAAAATACCTGTACCAGATATAAGCAAGAAGCTTTGAATAGTTAGAATGTAGAACTTACCAATTTTCCACCGTAAAATAGACGTTGCAATTTTGGTACAACGTCAAATTTCTCTTTAATTACTTTTCGAAATTGTTCTATTTTCGTTAATTTGGATTCCACCACTACAATAGTATCAGGCTTACCAAACACCCTAATTCGCACATGCATTTTGTACTAAATAAATTAATAAAAATTATAAACGAAAACGGTATTCTAAAAACTCACAAATCGAAACGACAAACGATGTGACTGACATGACAGTTAAAAAGGCGCGAATACTTTTTTTTATGACGGGCTGTCATCAAGACATCATATGATGAACAGTACCATTATTTTAATAAAATTATTATACTATTTTAAAACTAAACCAAATCTAATTGTAAGAAATCTCACCAAAAATAAAGACAGGAAATCAAATCTGAATAAATTTATTGAACTGAATGTTGTAATTACTTGCTCTGTGGAGTTGAATCATTTTCAAGTTGAGATGTCAAAAAGAGTAGACATAGTGATGTCTAAATCATCAAACTGATTAAAATTCCACTATCGACTAAGGAGCAAATAAGTTTACCAAGACTTACTTGCACATCATTTGTATTATTTCAATGCAAGGTAAAATAAATATACAAGATAATAGAGCACTTTCATCCAGCCTCTACCAGCGACCTTTCGCAATTGCTACTTTTTTAAAGTACATGGAATGCTATATTTGATACATAATATGAAAGAAAGAAAGAAAGAAAACACTTTTATTTGGAACACAAATCTTAAACATAATACAAACATATACAAAAAGAAATATATGAAAAACCAATAATAATCTTATGATATGTTGGCATATTAACATTATTGTGAACCAAATTGGTTGCCACTCAGCTTTATTGTCATAGCTTAGGGTAACTATGACGCTGGTCTTCTGTGGAATATGTTTAATTTCTTATCTTTGTAATCGATAAGGTTTTGTAAGTATTTGAGACTGGTTATGCAAACCTGGAGTAAATAGAGCCAGGACCTAAAATTTCCAGCCACCACCCCATTAAATGTAATAATGATTTGTTAAGTAAATATTAGACTGTATTTGTACGAAATAAAATATTCCATTTTAATGACTTAACGTAACTGCAACCAATTCATTACCTATTTGGGTTGAAATAACGAGCCCGTGATAAAAATAATTGCTGTATAAAATAGAACGATCTCGTTAAATCCTTTGTATAAGCCTGCAAAATGTTACCGAGCCTCCATTTGCTATTAATTTTGCTGACATATTTTACAAAAGAAGTTTTTTCAAAATTGCCATCTTTGGTAAGATAGGTTCCATCAAATAAAATAAATTCATTATTATATTTCGGTCATAAAATATTTTCTGTTACTGAAGGATTTTCTGTTTTAGCATCCAGTACTGGTAGCTCGTTCTTCATTAGACTGGATGCCGAGTAGAGTTAATTCTCTATACTCCGATGTCGGCGCGTGGAGTGGCAAGTTTGTAAGACACTAGTTATTTATTAATCATAAAATTAATAACTTTGAATTAATGTTGTTTATTAATAATATATATAAATCTTAACTTACATTATATGTAAAATATAATTTTGCAGAGACCAGTTATGGATGAAATAGAATCAGATGAAGCTTTAAGATTCTATCAGTTTTTGAACTACTTAGATGGTGGTAGTTTTGGCACAGGTTAGTAGAAGAAAAAAGAAATTTAAAGGCCTGATTTTTATTTAAATAAATATATATTCACAGGCATTTAAACAGCGCCATGTAGTCCCAGAGTATGCATTTATATGCCTGTAATATGGGCACTAAACAACGGGTAAACACACTTTAGTACATTTCTTAGTAAATACTTACATTATACATGGTATATAGCTATTATATTATCTGGATCAAATCTCTTGAACCCTTGGTGTAAGAGCCTACATCTCAACCACAGATAAAATAAATATTCAACCAATTACACCACATGGGTCGTCAAATTCACTTTTGCATAATATATTTTAATTACGTAAATGTACCTAAACCAAAAATTTCTTTACGACATATTACTACGTAAGTTCCTATTAAATAATACGTCCTCATAACAAGTAGAAACACAATTACTTACGCTTTTTTACTGCCATAATGGAATAATGTTCATTAGGTATATTCATATTATTTCTAGGACCTATTGACGAGTTTGTAGATGCAATGTATAGATTAGCCAACTACATGAAACAACAAAATAGTAAAGAAACTCAGGCGCGAGGTATGAGAGAATTGGAAGCAATCAATGGCGAGAAAGGTACTTTATGTGTATATTAAACTACTTTAGCAAAATTACTTGTTTTGATATTTTACTTCTAATTGAATTTAATTTTTCCAACCAGGGAACAGTATTAAAACGGTACTAGAAGTGAGTACAGTAATAATGAGAAAAAAACGTAAATTTTTCTGTACCGGTGAAGTCAAGGAGCCAATAGTCAACAATAAAGTAATATGTAAGGTAAGTAATATCAAATATATATATATAAATAATACATAAAGCTCAAATTATTGTTGGTTCTGTGAGTCAGCAGTCTGCATTAGTCCAAAGTATATAAAATCATATCAATCAGCCTATTTTTTGGTCCTTTTGCGACTGCGTGGATTGATTTTTGTTGCAGGATAGAATTTTATTGCCCATTGCGGGCACTTCATGCAGGGATGCTATTATGTACTGGCATCCAGATCTTACAGAAGAACATTATTGCGTTGGAGCTCTAGAATCTAAATCAGCAGTTCATATTATGGATGTTGAAGGTATAAGTAGTAAATAATTTCAAAATTCCTTTAAATAAAGTTCGTTTTCATAAAACCCTAACCCCTATTTTAGGTGAAATGTTTTGTAAAGGAGATGATTACTCCAAAAGGGAGTTTCTTTTAGCTTGTGACTTCTATGATGATCAAGAGGCGCCAGTAGCAGATCTTCTTCAGTATTATCCAGATCCAGATCCAGAAATAAGCCCAAAAATATTTTGATATTCAAACATCAAGTGTATGAAAAAGGTTAAATAAATATTAGAAACTCAAGGTTATTTCTATTTCAGTCCAAAATTAACTAGGTAAAATTCTAGTAATATTATATCAGATTATATAAGTTTTCGAAGTTGTGTAACATGTAGGTAACTCGATTAGCTTTTTTCACCTACACCATTTCCTAATTTATCTTATGTGTATGTATATTAGATAGGCAAACATTTTATGTTTAACATCATCGGGCGTCTGTACTTTTAAATAACTGTTACACATACCTACTTCTATGCGTTTTATTTGTAAACACATACTCTTATGTTTATTACTCTAAAAGGATCGAACCCGGAACCCTTAGTTTAGTAGCCGAAAACTCATCCATTAGATATTATTTTGTATCTCCTGAAAGGAAGTAATCAGCAGATGTTCCACAAATTACAAGGACATTTATTCTGCAAATTTAGTTACCAGGGTCAAGATGTGATCGGAACGCTCGGAGGAACTAGATTCTGAGTCGGATCGGGTGGTTACTCACGATGTAAAGGCAGACCCTTACATTCATTAAATTGAGTAATTCTGATTAATTCACACAAAGAATTCTAAATTAACCATTCAGATTTAGTTTAAGTAAAAAGGTGAATCGATCGATTGTTTCATAAAATTGTATAGTCTGACAGATCTCCTGTCAGGCGTCCTATTTTGATTTGCAGCGCGAAACAATAATCGCTCTCAGAAAAATATTATTTTTGATAGTATCATGTGGAATAAGAATTATCTGATTTGTCTGTTTCTTTGAATAGGCGACGCATCAGCATCTATGAAAACTAATCAGCTGTTAATTCTTACAAGGCCGCTTAATTAAAAGTTAACTAGAAATGTGAAAGGTCAATTTGTATTCAGACGCTGTATAGGTTAGCGGACTTAGCTAAGTCCTCCCAAGATTAATACTTTCTTACTGTATTAGAAATAAAGATATTAGTATTAGAAATGGCTGATGAAAAAGTAAAAATGCGTAAGCAATTGGGGCTTTTGGAGGGAGTTGCTATCATTTTAGGAATAATTTTTGGTAGTGGTGTCTTCATATCTCCAAAAGAGGTTCTGGAAAAAACTGGCTCAGTTTGGGGCTCGTTGACCGTGTGGACAGCCTGTGGAGGTTTAGCTACTCTTGGAGCATTATCTTATGCGGAACTGGGTAAGTTAAAAAAAATCTGCTTAGCAGTCTACATTAAAAAAATATTCTTTGCCGTTTTTTTCTTGATTATTTATTGTTATGTTATGAATAAATAAATAACGATGCGAATTCAATATGCTTTGTTTATTATATTTGATTTACAAAAGTTCCTTAAAGGACTTCATTTACATACTCAGACTTTCACTTTTCTTTGCTAAAATATACAAATAGATTTCTCTGTCCCACTTACATAATATTAAGCATAATCTTAGCAAGAATCATCAAAGATAATGTACCAATCATATATTTTATTTCAAAATCGTTATTTGATCTAAGAAATAAGAGAGTTTGCAGTCCATGTTTGGGAAGAATTTGAAATAGTTTTAGTTATTATTTTTATACTACTAAATGTTGACTGAACATAATATTATTTCTGCTAACTATATTGTGTTTTAAGTTTAAATAATTCAAATCAAATCAAATCAAATCAAAATTCTTTATTCAAATTAGGCTTACAAAAGCACTTATGAACGTCAAAAAAATATACAGAAATATAATAAAAACACATAAAATACTAAACTAAAAATATGAATTTTGATGCTTTGAAAAAAAGCGCTCAGTGGATTGGCCTGTTGAGTAATTAAAGTAACAGGTTTCTATTATGTTTTGTAACATACTTCCATGTATGCTTGGTGACTTATGAATGTTTTTTGCAGGTACAACATTAGCACAAAGCGGTGGCGATTATCACTACATCAATGAGGCATATGGACCGTTACCTGCATTCTTGTACTTATGGGATGCTAACTTTGTCTTTGTGTAAGTTTTTTATTATTTACTAAGATAAACACACAATCATAAGATTTATGTGATTCTTATTGGTGACGTGATCAGGGATCTATAATCAGGTAGCTTAAAGACCACATTAATGCCATATCTATGGAAAGAAAGAAAGAAAAATCATTTATTGACCCTTTAACATAACATAAATTGTTCAAGTAAAATGAAACAAAAAAGTAATACATAAAAAGGTCAATAGGACCCGCCTCGGCATAAGTTAAACGACGCGCGCCAGCCTGTATCATACGCGTACCGTAACAACACCGATATTCTGACGGGACCTAAAAGAACGAGTTATCGTCACTTAGTTTGAAATGAGGTTATTTCAATTTATGACACGCACTTATTAAAATTACAATAATTGTATACTAAAATATAAAAAAAAAACGAACTTTGAACAGAACAATAAAAGGAAAAAAAGCACATGAACAAAATAGTAATAATAAAAAAGGATATACAAGTACAGGATATTAATTTAAAAATTAAAACAAAGAAAAGTAACATTACTAGAAAGAAAACTTACAATATAAAATTACTAAAACATATCTATGGCACTTGTCTTATAATTTTAATAGTTAGGTTCTTGGTGGCTATGTTAGATATCATCATTACAGCCTAAAATGTCCACTGTTAAACGAAAGTATCCCTTAATGAATAATTTCCATGCGGGCCAATCTCTAGCAGTTGACATCCATCTGCTACCCACCACCTTAACCAGGTCATCCGTTATTATGTTAAACTTAATGAGGCTAAAACTGGCAGAAAAGTTCTGGGAAAAAAATACCATGGGCCGGGGATGAAAAGGTTTGGAAATGTACATGCAGCTGACCTGTTGTGATTGCCACATGCCAATATTTTTAATTTATTTGAACATATTCTATTAAACATCACCTTTATTGGGACCAATTCTTTTTTTTGCCCATCGTATTTATTCTGTTAACATTTTCTGTGAGTTTCAGCTTCAATAGACACATCATCATTGCAACTTTTAAATTATGTTAAGTCATGGGGAAGAACTAAATATACACTTTTTTAGAGTTTGATATTAAATTTGTTTTTGTGTTTACTGTCATTGAAAGGCTGAGGAAAGCAACAATATGATGAACATAAATTTTGTGATATTCAGAATGAATTTTCAAATGATTAGTCTATTTTGAGGTGGCAGTGATCACATATTTTTAAAAATAAAAAATATATGTTTATAAATATATTTATTTCTAATAAATATATGCCTCGATTTTCTAACTCATACAAATGTGTATGCATGCAAAAATGGAATGGCTGTGGAAGATATTAGCAATCAGAAAAAAGTCTATCCAAAAAAGTCTTTTGATGATTTGGAACGGGAATTGAATCTGTGTAAGGCAAGAGCCTTTATCTAACCGGATTAGGCACCACATGAGTTGTCATATATTTAGTAAATATATAAATTCACACTGCACCATCTAGCTTCAATTTAAGGGAAGTGTTTTGTTCTATGGGTATTAAAAAAGTTATTTAATATGTCTATATATTTGTGAATAAATGCATAATAGTCATATAAAATAAGCTAATGAAATATATTCTTATTAATATTTGGAAACTTAAAAATATTGATATGAAAATAAAAATAAATATATGAAATATTCATAGTATACATAACAATGATATTCTCTATATATAAAGGTAGATACGCCATACGTGCCTCAAAAACGAACCGCCAAAGAGAATACAGTTTGTACTCTTTTGTTTAGGTAAATGTACACTCATTCGAAATATGTGTTTGTGTGCTGTCATGCATTCGGAACACTTTTTTCGATAGATTTGTGAGTATATCACGAATCTATACTTTTTACAACATTGATACATAAGAGTAAAAATATACTTATATAAAAAAAGTTGTCAACGATTCTTCCGTTTTCGATAGTTAAGACGTAAAACACTTTTTTATTTTAATCATAGTCATTATCTAGGCTATGCGTTTTGGCAGTCGGCCAAATATCACGCTTCTATGATAAATATCTATTACTATTCGCCCGGATCTCACAGAGAGTCGCAAATGAAAGAATTTATTGCCAAAGTGTGTGTACGAGTATTTCTTGTTCCATCTATAAAACAAATATCAATTTTATCCTTATAAAGGTCACACACTTAGTGGATATTTGATAGCATACAAGTCATTTATGTGAAACTAGGTTTTGCCCGCGGCTTGTTGGAATTTGCAGAACCATCCATAAATTAAAACTTCCACCACCTATTAAGAAAGTAAGGGGGGAGGAAGAGATAGAGAAAGTAGCCTATGTCCCTGCCCATCTTAGCAACTATGTCCACTTAAAAAACACGTCAATCGTCGATCTTTTTTGCCGTGAAATATGGACAAACAAACAGACACACTTTGACATTTATAATATTAGCATGCATTCTATGAATTTTCCTTATAAAGGTCACTCGCTTAGTGGACATTTATTAACATACAATTAATTTATATGAAATACCTGGTTGTTTGCATATAAATTGATAACACTTTTGCGAGTGTACACAATATGACCTTGTAAGTTAGACTCTACCAATTATTTAATGAGGTCACAGCTGTAAAAATATACATTATTATGAAACGTTAATAATATGTACTCATATGGTTACATTTAGCTCGGCCATAGACCGTATCCTAAATTATTAGGGTGTTAACAAATAATGAATAATCACTGACATTCGCACAGCGCCATCTTGCCCCAAACTAAGCATTAGCCAGTAATATTAGTACTTAACAATGGATATATGATCATTAAACGTCCCCACCGAGGGGCACGAGCCTACTCGTAAAGGCCTTAGTTGTCCACGCGGGCCCAGTGCATATTGGCCGATTTTACGCACAATTCACGCACTTTGAATCACTTGTCCGGCGTGCACAGGTTTCCTCACGATATTTTCCTTCACCGTAAGAGCGACGGATAACGTACATATAATTTTCAAGAATTCTAAAAGACATTGGTACGTGGTGGGATTTTAACCTGCGACCTCCCGATCGGAAGGCGACAGTCCACACCATTAGGCCACGTGCTCATATATATGTATATAAATAAATACATATTATGTATACATAAACACACCAGTTTGTACGAGTTCTGGAGACCGCGTCTTGGCAACTCTTCTGTAGAAGCCCCCTCAGTTACAGTAAGATGATGATGATTTTTTTTAGGAAATTCTATCATGCACGGATTAACTTGTTATTTTATTATGTTACAAAGTGTACACGACGGTCAGCACGCTCACATGTTAAGTGATATGCCAGACCATGAGAGAGCGGCATTTATTGGAACCAACAACTGATAGACAGCTATTAGTCGCCATCAATGCCGCACTGCGCCCGACACCAGAGACAATAGATGTTAGGTCTCTTATACCGGTATTATAAATCTATGTTGTTCTTTTTTTTTTCAGCCCAAGCACTAATGCTATAATGGCGTTGACATTCGCAAATAATATCCTAAGTCCAATATTCCCGTCATGCCCCATAGACCAGATGGCAAAGAAATTGATTGCAGCAATAACTATTTGTGAGTATTATTTGGATCATCATCAGCTCATTAAACGTCCCCACCGAGGGGCACGAGCCTACCCGTATAGGGTGATTAGGCCTTAGTCGTCCACGCGGGCCCAGTGCGGATTGGACGACTTCACACACAACCTTCGAATCTCTTCGCAGGCGTGTATGAAGGTTTCCTCACGATGTTTTCCATCACCGTAAGAGCGTCGGATAACGTACATATATATTTCGAAAATTCGAAAATACATTGGTACGTGTCGGGATTTGAACCTCAGCCCTCCCGGTAGGAAGGCGACAGATTATTATATATATATATTATTTGGATGTTCATTCATTATTTGTTACTTTGTTCTTAGCAATAATTGTATAACACAATGGACCACATTGAAACCGGTGTAATAATTAAAAAGGTGTCCATAAATAAATATCCACTGACATTCACACGGCGCCATCATTATGATAATCAGCCTATATCGTCCCACTGCAGGGACCAGGCCTTTGGACATAGCATAGCCATGGGGAGATTGGGCTGTATACCACCACGCGGGTCCAATGCGGTACTGTTGGTGTTAACGTCTACTAACTTAAGTATAAAGCCGGGACCGACGGCATTGGTATTTTTTTTCTTTTCAAAATCAAAGTCAAAATCCTTTTTTTTAATTAGGCGTACAAAAAGCACTTATGAACGTCAAAAATACACAAAATAAAAATATTTTAAATAAATTTAAAAGTAAAGCACAAAAATTAATTTTGATACCTGAAAATGGCGCTTCAGTGGTTTTGGCCTGTTGAGAAAGAAGCACCCAAGAAAACTCAACAGTACAGTCTTTTGAAACATTGATACAAATATTTAAAAAACACTGAAATAGCTGATCATTAAGACCATGGATTTTTATCACACAAATATTCGTCAACTGTGTAGTTTTTTTTTTATGAAAGGTATTTTTTATAGCTTTAAACATGTATAATCTTCAACCTGTTGCAGTCCACTGCTGGACGTAGGTCTCCTGCATTTTGCGTCAGATATCCCGGTCCTCCGCTTTTCTCATCCAGCCTCCACCGGCATCTCCTGGCAGGCAAGTCGTTGGAAATTAATTTATCATTGTTCAATTGCAGGTTTCCTTACCTTCATTAACGCTTACGACGTGAAGTTCACGACTCGCGTGCAGAACGTTTTCATGTTCACCAAAATCATGGCGCTGGTCATCATCGTTGTTGGTGGTATTGTCTACATAGCCAAAGGTGAGTGACATCCGCTAATTTTAGAATGAGCTTCTATCTTTAATGCGTCTCAAAACTACATTTCAGCGTCGGTGGCTCGTGGGTGTGAACTGTTGCCTTCCGATCTGGAGGGCGCAGGTTCAAAATCCACGTACTAATGTGTTTTCGAATTTTCGAAATTATGTGTACGTTATCCGACGCTCTTACGGTGCAGGAAAACATTGTGAAGACACTACACCACGGAGGCAATTACATTATAAACAAATAGAAAGAAAGAAAAATATTTATTTGGTGCAATAAATAAATAAACATCTACTGACATTCACACAGCGCCATCTAGCCCCAAGTTAAGCGTGAAGCCTGTATTATGGGTACTAAACAACGGATAAACATACTTATATATATATTTTTTTGTAAATACATACATATTATACATAGAAAACACCCAGACCATTACAAACAGACATGTTCATGCACACAAATGTTTGTACTGCCCGGGGATCGAACCCGGAACCCTTGGTGTTGCAGTTGACCTCTCAACCGCAACACCAAATGCGTCGTCAAGATATTTATTAAAAAAAAATTATCCACTGACATTCACACAGCGCCATCTACCCTAAGTTAAGCGTGAAGCCTGTATTCCGGATACTAAAAAAGTGATAAACATACTTATATACATTTTTTCTTGTAAATACATACATATTATGCATAGATAACACTCAGACCAATACAGACTAGTTCATGCACACAAATGTTTGTACTTCCCGGGGATCGTGTCCGGAACCCTTAGTGTAGTTGCCGACGTCTCAACCGCTACACCAGATGGGTCGTCTACATTATGCAAAAAATAAAAATATTATGGCCCTAGAAAGTATGTAAGTCTCAAATACCTCTAATGTAAGTTTTCAATAATAAATGATAGTTAATACCACAGACATCCGAATATACAATTAGACTGGACGTGCCGCCAAGTTTATAGGCAGTCCCAGTGTCGCAATTTATTTTCGGTTCTTACCTGTGAAAAGTAATTATATTTCATGTTACAATTGCACAGGATGGCATTTTGGAAAAGAACGGTAATTTCGTCTAATATTCGTGAGTCTTGACTCGTCTCACAGAGCGTAAACTGGCAGCCAGTGTATGCTCGTTGAGCTTACATTTGTCGCACTTTAAACGCGGCTTGTCCCATCTCCTGTATTGGGAAATCTGTGGTTAATACAAAATGTATATTTCCTAGGCGGCACTGAGCATTTCGTAGACGGGTGGGCGGGCACCAAGCCCTCTGTGGGCGATTGGTCAGTTGCCATCTACTCGGGCATCTTCTCATATTCCGGTTGGTGAGTGATGGTATTTTAAAATATTAATTTATTTTATAACAGCGTATTCCCTGTTGAAAGGTTGGCAACGCATTTCAGTGCCCTCTGGAATTGCAAGTGTACATGGGCGGCGGTGACGTTTACCATCAGATGAGCCGTTTGCTCGTTTGCCTGCTATAGCATAAAAAAAAGTTTTATCATGATGACAATGTCACGTGGAGCGTCGGTGGCACATTATTGTGGACTGTTGCCTTCCAATCTGGAGGGCGCAGGTTCAAATCCCGCCACGTGCCAATGTGATTTAGAATTTTCGAAATTATATGTACGTTTATCCGACGCCCTTACGGTGAAGGAAAACGCCTATAAAAAGATTCAAAGGTTGTTCGTGCAGTTGGCCAACCCGCACTGGGCCCGGGTGGACGACAAAGGCCTATACACCCTTTACCCTTTCTTCTTGTTGCTCTTTATTACTAGAGAATGCTGTGTATGCCTATAATTGGTGCATGTACTAGAACATAAACTCCAACATTTGTGGTTTCCTGGTTAAGTATGTGTAACGTTGGCATACCCATAAATAAATACTGTGCGACGGCAGTGAGGCAATAACCGAAGCATTGTATCGAAAAACGGTTTTCACTTACTCATACTATTTTTTTGAAAACCTATTTTAAAACCCCACTCGATGTGATTAGATTTTTTTATAGACTCACAAAATGGGATTCAAAATCCGCCATTTTTTATACTTTTAATGTGCCCAGTGATACTCGCGCTATGAAAACAAATATGGGTATATTAAAATCCGTCTATCCGTTTAAAGTGTAGCAGGGAACATAGAAATCTACATACAAGCTTGCAAAACATACCCTCCTTCGGCAGTCGGACAAAAAGCGGTATTGCGATTTTCTGTAAGGCCGTGCTAAAACTGCAGGATTGTATAGAAATGTACCTATTTTTAGGTTTATTAGTCACATATAGAAGATGTATATGAGAAGAATATTTTTTTATTTACAGGAACTACCTGAACTTCATGACGGAGGAGCTGAAGGATCCTTTCGTGAATCTGCCGAGGGCGATTTACATCTCGCTACCTCTGGTCACTGGTATCTACTTGTTAACTAACATATCTTACTTGGCTGTGCTCGGACCAAATGGCGTGAGATCTACGGAGGCCATTGCTGTGGTAAGTATTAAAATTCAAGGAATGATTTATATCAAGAAATCATTTATTCAAATTCAAGACATCCTTTCTCTCCTCATTCAGTCAGTGTCATACGGATTATTTATAATTCCATACCATTAAGGTTTGTGGCGAGGCGATTTCGAAAATAAATATTAACCTCAAAATTACATTATTTTCTTTTTAAACTTAGTTATCTATTAAATAGAAAGAAAATACATAAAAATATGATAAAAATTATGTTTATATCAAAGTGAAGTAAAAAATAAATGAAAAAATATGTTATAATAAAACAAAAAAAGTATAACATGGTTTATCATTTAAGCAGGATTATTTATTTATTTATTTATGGTACACAAACAGAATACAGTCTTTACATGAAACACATTAAAATAAAACAGTTGACTGGACAGGACTGTAGCCCAGAGACGGTGTACACAGCGTGATTTCAGGACTTTTTTAAAAATATAATAGGTTAATATTTAGAAAAAAGAAAAAACAGAGTACTAACAAACTTACAATTAATAGCTTTCCTAAGTCATTAAGGCTGAAGATATCGCTTTTTTATAACAAATAAAATTATCATTGAAGATGTCTATCTCTCCATTACCCCGCACGCGGACCAGCTCATTGTACGTGCGACACATTCTCACCAGAGGGTTGTAATAAGACGTGTTATTTATGTACACTTTTATAACAAATATATTTTTTTATATTTTTTATTTTTTAATATATTTTTTATTTCTACATACCAGTCATTTTGCTTGTGTGTTTATTTATAACACGTTATATCTTTATGTGCAGGATTTCGCCATATCAATCCTAGGGTTTGTGAAGTGGGTGATGCCTTTCCTGGTGGCGGTGGCGACTGTTGGCGGCCTCACTGTCCACATAATGACGTCATCGCGTATGTGTTTCGCCGGCGCTCGCAATGGCCACATGCCAGAACTGTTGGCGCATATCAACTTAAATTGTATGTCGCCGATGCCGTCGCTTGTGTTTTTGGTGAGTCAATTTTTATATACATATAAATAATATTGGAGTGTCTGTTTGTAATATTGAAATGACTGTTACTAAATGCATATAAATATATACCTATACAGTACCTACACCATAACATTTTTTTTAATTTTGTCTGTCTGTCTGCTTGTTCCTAATCATCTCTGAAATGGCTGGACAGATTTGCCGGGACTTTTTTTGGCAGGCAGCTGACGTAACAAGGAAAAACTAAGGCTACTTTTATTTTATAAAAAAACCTTTTTACTTTTGTTCCATACTAAAGCATCTGCCCTGTAATATGTTTGGGTGCGTATATAATGATAATTATATCGTATATAATGATAATTATATACGAATTTACGACGATTAATGCCTAAACACTCTATACGGGTAGGCTCGTGCCCCTCGGTTGGGACGTTTAATGAGCTGATGTTGATGATGATGATGAATGACATATTCGAAACACTATATATCAATTGCAGATGCTGATATCTCTGGTGATGCTGATACCAGACAACCTTACCACGTTGATCACTTACTGCTCGGTGGTGGAGACCTTCTTCACCACGCTCAGCTGTAGCGCGGTACTTTGGCTGCGGTACAAGAAACCGGATTTGCCAAGGCCTATTAAGGTACATATGATTAGCACATTGGAGTTGAAGTGGGGCAAGGCACATAGTGCGTACAACCGATGGCCGATGGGGGACGGGTTCTCGAGTGGCGTCCGCGTAATGGGAAACGAAGCGTAGGCCGACCCCCAACCAGATGCAAAAATAAATATATATCCACTGACATTCACACAGCGCCATCTAGCCCCAAGTTAAGCGTGAAGCCTGTATTATGGGTACTAAACAAAAAATAAACATACTTAGATACATTTTTTTTGTAAATATATACATATAATACATAGAAAACAAACAGACATGTTCATGCACACAGATGTTTGTACTGCCCGGGGATCGAACTCGGAACCCGTAGTGTTGCATTCAACCTCTCAACCGCAACACCAAATCGGTCGTTGAAAAGCAACTGATAAACATACTTATATATATTTTTTTTGTGAATATATACATATTATACATAGAAAACACCCAGACCATTATAAACAGACATGTTCATGCCCACAAATGTTTGTACTGCCCGGAGATCGAATCCGGAACTTGGTGTATTAGCCGACGTCTCAACCGCAACACCAAATGGGTCGTCTAAATAAACCAATGTTGTCCTGCTTTGCTGCGAGCTTTAAGGTTATGTTTAACTACGGGAGAATATCTTAACGCGGGTAATACCCGCGGGGCACAGGTAGTAATAAAAATATATTCAATGCCAGTTATAATTAATATTATTTCATTCTGTTCCGCTAGAACAACTACTTTATATTACATTTGATGATAGGCATGATGACTGGGTCCTGAAATTGTAAGAACTATTTCATATTATTACAAATCTGGGTTAAATATACCGATGTGCTTACTCTCAGCTCGAAAACTCATGTTTTATGAATTTTATTAGTCTTCAAAGTTAGATGGGCAAGTCCATTTTTAAAGTACATTAATTGTCAAAAATTTGTTAACAAAAGGATAACACATATAATTTAAAGCAATTTTTGCTAAGAAACCATTTTAGTTAACACAACATTTAATATAGTTGTAGTACAAAATTCACAAACTATGCATACTAATTACTGATGCGTGACGTCATAACTAGGTAGCCATTTGTATGAAGCGTTTTTGGGAAAGTCCATTAATGTGTTTTTAGAATTGAAAAATCTCTGTGAGTTTAATGTTAACGAGTAATTTTTTTACCAACATTTCTATTATTATGCGGTCCATCGATATAATAACAGAAAAAAATTGTCATCATCCCTATTATATTGTATCAATGGAAGGTAGCCGGTACTTATAGCACGGGTATATCTTATTTTAAGTACCGGGCAGCAAAAACATAATTGTTAATTTATCGGCAAACTTTGTAAATAGCAATAAGTTAGTTCTTACTTAAGAGCGTCGGTGGCTCAATAGTGTGAACTGTTGCCCACATACCGGTAGAGCTGCGGTTCAAATCCCGCCACGTACCAATGTGTTTTCGAATTTTCGAAAAATATATGTATGTTATCCGACGCTCTTACGGTGAAGGAAAACATCGTGAGGAAACCTGCGCACGCCTGCGATGAGATTTAAAGGTTGTGCGCGGAGTCGTCCAACCCGCACTGGGCCCGCGTGGACGACTAAGGCCTAATCAGCCTATACGGGTAGGCTCGTGCCCCTCGGTGGGGACGTTTATGATGACGTTCTTACTTTCTGGTTCAAATATACGAATTGTTATTATAATTCCCAGGTACAACTGTGGATGCCGTTCACATACGTGGTTCTGTCGACGGTGCTGCTTCTTGTCCCGATATTGAGTGAGCCGGTGGCGGTTGTTGGAGGGGCCCTTATCACCCTTGCAGGCGTGCCAGTGTACTACGGCTTTGTGAGGACGAAACCTAAGGCGATCACAGCTATATCCAGTAAGTTATAAATAATAAATAAATATAATAATAAATATCCACTAACATTCACACAACGCCATCTAGCCCCAAGTTAAGCGTTAAGCCTGTATTATGGGTACTAAACAACGGATAAACATACATATATACATTTTTTTTTTGTAAATACATACATATTATACATAGAAAACACCCAAGTTAATTTGTGACATGAAACTATGATTAAAATAATGACCTTAATGCGTCATTAAAATGGTACAAAATCTCAAGCATGAGGAGACTACTATGTCACTATGACAGATAGCGAGCGACGGGATTATGAATGAAAATTCAGAAGGGCATAATTTTGCGACGGACACTTTTTGAATGAGAGAGTGCATCTAGTCAATAATGTAAAAAGTATGGATTCGTGATATGCTCACAAAACAATCGGAAAAAGTGTTCCGAATGCAGTGACAGTGCACATACACATATTTCGAATTTCGAACACATTTACCTAAACAGAAGAGTACAAACTGTACTCTCTTCGGCGGTTCGTTTTTGAGGCACGGGTGGCGTATCTACCTTTATATATACAGAATATCATTGCATCTAGTTAGTAATTGTTTAGTGTTTAACTGATAACAACCGATAGTACTTTTCTTATCTATTAATGTTGTGTTTCTCTTTCAGCCAAATTCACGCACGCTTGCCAAAAACTATTTATGTCCGCCGTCGAAGACAAGGATGATTGAACCTCATTATCATGGTCATAAAGGCTAAATCTCAGTAGCGAAATCTCAACAATGTTAGTATTTTGTTTCTTCTAATTTATTGTTTATAGGTTTTAAAATTATATACGATGGATGTGTATTTTTAAATAGTTTCTGATACAAGAACCTTAAATGGTTTATACATTATGTTGCTTTTTCAACGTTTTTTTATCTGAAATGAATGGTCGTTTTGCTTAATAAATGTTATAAATACGACAAATAACTTATATACATGTTGGGATCCCAACAAAACCGATATTTCCGTGAGAAAAAATGTAACCATATTGTAAGATACAATTTGTCTAATGTGTAAAATTTACACTTCAACAAATTTGCTTTTCATATCCAAAGATCGCAAATAATTTGATCAGATTTACGCTGTATTTGTAGTAGATTCGTACGTATTTAGTGTATAGTTAATATATTTATTAAAATTGTTTAGTGTAATATTGAAGTTTGCGTTTTCATGGTTATGAGGTTTTTGTGTGTATTTTTTTGTATTATACAAAGATGTGGTAACACTCTTTTATTTAATTTTACGGTGAGCTTTCTACGTGTGTTTTCAGTATTTGCGATCGGCCTTTTGTATTAGATTATTTATTAAATTTGAAGGGCTTGTATTTCTAGGTTCCTTTTATAGGCAAATCATATTTAATTCTTTGCTCCTGTTTTTTTAATAGATTAGTTATATTGAAGTATTGCCATATAAATTAGTTTATTTTACATGGCTTTGGATTTTACACTTTTAGCTGAATCTAATCTGTTTGTAAAGTTGAGAATAATATAGAAATCATATTTTACCACATTATGGTTTTTGTGGTTTAGCTTACTTTTAACTAAGTAGGTAATTAAATACTTTAGCAGCGATGTATAAATTGTTTTTCGCTCTTATGCACAAATATAATCGTATTATGACATACTCACATTAAATCGATATTTGTTTTGATAAGTATACATATTGCTGATATTTTACTTATTATTAGATAAAAATATAAATTAAATTAGATAGAAATACTAAAATAACCGGGTATAAGAGATCTAACCTACAAGTAGTGTCCGACCGAAGGTTTATTTTCGGCCGAAGCCGAAGCCGATTAATCGGCAATCGCCACAATCTTCGGCAGAAGCCGAAGGTTTATAAGCTCTTAGTAATTTTGTTCAATATTGTCTACAAGCTACAATTAATGTTATAGATTATTTCAAAACTTCAATATATTGACTGTCTCATATGGAAGTGGGTTCAAAGATGATAAAAAAAGTTTGTGATTTATTCGTAAAAAAATTATCATTTATTTATTAAGTTATTTATAAATCACAATCAGACCAATCAATCAGTCTTTGTTTACTCGACAAAGCCGAAACTAGACTAATAAATAAAATGAACAAACACCAATTTCTTAATAAATAATTAAATGTTGGTCAATTAAATGCTGTCTCTCAGTCTTTCGTAACAGTTCGTTCAATCCCGACGGTTGCTCGGATCTTCGGCGAAACCTTCGGCTTCGGCCGGGTTTTGGGCCGAAGCCGAAGGTTTCGCCTTTTGGCCGAAGGTGGCCGAAGCCGAAGCCGAAGCCGAAGCTTCGGTCGGACACTACCTACAAGTAACATCTGTCGTCTCGGCTGACGGGCGGAGAGCAGTATTGATGGAAAAATAATGACCACCTTCTAGTATTCATTTCCTTCGACGCTGCTGCTGGCATTTTCAGGCGTATCACTTACCACCAGGTGAGCGCACTGACCGTCCCGTTCACGTATGACATAGAAAAAATTTTTGCCCTTAGTATTAAAAACGTGCGTTTAATATACACATGGATAAACGCTCTCTCAATATCAAAATTATCTTTACAGTTATATTTATCTTTATTTATTGTCATTTTGTATTAATCTGTAATATTTTATTCATATATGAATGGTTTAACCATACAATACTTTATTTTAAATGTAGCAACATTGAAATGTAAATAAATAAATCATAGTAATGCGTTACTGAATCATATTCAAACAAATCTGTTTTTATAAAGATACAAAAGAAACGATGTACTAGAATGAGGTTGCCTTTCGCAACTATAGACACCAATGACACTACAGCCTTCGTTGATAGACGCGCTGTCATATGTGCTAGATTTTATTGTGTTCGGTTTTTAAGTTGTTGTTTTTTCTCCTACGTTTGTGCGTGTCATTTTTATTTTATTTACATGAAAGTTTTTAATTCATGTAACAAGTGTATGAATATATTGTAGTGTTGCACGCTTATTACATATTTTTTGCAATAATTTCACAAAATATAATGCACACATACACATATTTCGAATGAGCGTTTATTTACCTAAACAATAGAGTACAAACTGTACTCTCTTCGGCGGTTCGTTTTTGAGGCACGAATGGCGTATCTACCTTTATATATACAGAATATCATTGGTTTTAACCCTATCGAAGTCCACTGCTGGACATAGCTGTAATGATAACAAGGTGCAATTTTATATCGCATCACTTGAGGCCTTATGTAATCTATTAATGTGTTAGGAGCTTTTGCTTAATATAACGAATATTATACGTAAATGTAATTTGTATTTGAGTAAAATGTGAGTAAAGCTTGGCGCTGCTTGATACTAAAGTATTATTTAGGGGAATATTTTTAATGTATCAAACATAATATTTAATATGTCACTTTAATTTGGTTAAACATCGATTCTTGTTATGTATTTAGAATAAATACGATTTCAATATAAATAATCCCACTCACTTTTATAGATATGTATATAAATACCTACGAAACATATACATTTTCCAATACATGGTAAGGAGCAATGTTTAACCTAAATATCACAATAGATTTGTATCTGTTCTGGTGAATAGACTAACATTATTTATAAATACATGAATTGGGTATTTGACACCACTAATCGTTGACGCACTTTTTATGAACTGTCAAAAAGGAACGTTTCCATATATTTTGTATGAGATTATTGGAACGTGACGTCATTGCACACTATCATCAATTGACCTAATATTTATTGGTTTCAGTGTATTTAAAAATACAATATTGCAAATAAACAAAAGTGATCAATGAAACGACATGTAAAATAAAGTGCACTTTTATGAAAATAAGGTTTGGTATTTTATTGCGAATGGTGGAGAATACCGAATTCATAGGTTTCTATTCACAATGAGCTTTACTAAAAATAGTATTTTACTTGTATGAATATCAACTTGCCAAAATCTCTCTATGTATATCTCATGTATGTGTGCAATATTAAGTATTTTGTCCAAACCAAGTGTTTGAATTTTATAAGATTTATTTAAATCCGTTTTTAAAGTTTTGCCAGAAGAGACTGTATAAAACGTGTAATAATAGTAACGTACGTGATGAACTTAATGTGGGAAAGTTATTTTCCATTATTTATTTGAAAATGTTTCTCATGTTTACAAATGTAGTAGTGCCAATGTTTTGAATTTGTATTATAATTAAAGTAATTATAATGTACCTAATATTGCATATGAATTTATTTGTGAACAATATACAATTAAAATAATGGTTGTTTTTTTGTTGCCTTTGCCTTCCTATTATGAAAAATCAAATTTAGTTATAGCCAATATCTCCTTTTTTATTTCTATATATTGTAAAGAATCAGGCTCTGACACAAGCAATATCTGTTCTAAGCAATATTTTCTATTTGTGTGTAGCCATAATAAATAGGGTACCAGTAGTACTGTGCTACCAAGAGCCAACGTCTGCTACTATAGACCTTGAGAAAACCCTGCTTCTCAATGACACCCCAACTTTCAACATTGAGGAGCCTAAAGTATTTATCCCTTCGTGATCATGCTAGTGTTGATGGTTGGGCGTACTATCCTCGTTATTTATCCCTTTGGGGGTAGAATTAATGAAAATCCTTTGTAGGCGGATGCATACGTCAAAACATCAACCTGCATGCTAAATATCCGAAGCCTGATCCGTCCAGTGGTTTGGGCTGTGTGTTGATAATAATAAATTTTACTAATAAGATACTGCATTTACGAATAAGCTTCAAACAATGCTCGGGAAAGAAAAGTACAAACAAAAAACACATTAATTTACCGCCAGGCATGTCACAACTGTATCTCATGCAACCAATAAAATAAAATTGAGAATATCATTTAAAAAGGAAGGACTCACACATTGCACATATACTTTTCTTGACTTTTGTATTTTTCTATACGCATTACATTAATGTTATACTTAGGGTTGCATACCTGAAGAATATTCGAGGTGGCTGCGAACGAAAGCACAATATAATATTTGAATTGATTTAGGGTCTTAAAATCACATTACATACGCATTAAAATTGCTATTCATGTATAAGTAAGTATTCTTTATAATATCACGATCACAGCCTCACGCTTTAACATGAAATACAGCTCTGGTGGCAGATTAGGTATGACATTTATGAATTCATTCATTCGTCGTTGAATCAATGGTGACTGCTGCCTGCCGATTGGGAGGGCGCAGGTTCAAATGCCGTTACGTACCAATGTATTTTCGAAATTATATGTACGTTATCCGACGTTCTTACGGTGAAGGAAAACATTGTGAGGAAACCTGCACACGCCTGCGAACGGATTCAAAGGTTGTGCGTTCGGCCAATCCGCACTGGGCCTACGTGGACGACTAAGGCCTATACAAGTATACATCCTATACAGATGATTTAATATCCTATACATGAGTTTCTTTATATTATTATTTTATGTATATATGACTACCACTGACTTACTGCAGATGGCTCTCCTGTGCTTTCAGCCTTATGCAGATTGCTAAGCTAGAGCTGTAAATATGTAAGAGACTACACTGCTGCCTTTGGATTCTCATTTTATGAAATATAAGTAGATTTCATTATATTCATAGACATGATTTAATGCAGTAATTTTATCGACAAGTTCATCGCCTGGTAAAAGAGGGTATCGTAGAATATACGTAATAGGTAGGTAAAACTTATGCTAAAAGGAAAGGTAACAAATTATGTTTAATTAATGGGTATTAATTAGGTATTTTTTATATTTAGCGCATTTTGCACATACATTTTACGTCAAAGAATCATTAAGATATTATTAAAATAACGAACTAATAAAAAATAACTGAAGATGTAATTTACCGCCTCCCCAATGAATTCTAACATCCGTCGACTTGGATGGACCGCGTAGGTAGTGATCATGTAGATATTAAAGAAAAAAATACATTACATATTTTTCCATAGAAACATCTTGCTACCTACTCGTCATAATCTTTAAAAATCGTTATATAAGGCAATTTAGATAAAGCCTCTTACATTGCTTAATTGGCAATTATTTTCTGCCAAGGACCCTTCTGTAGCTGAGCCACGCGAGTAGGCGTGCTGCTATGTGGGTCTTCGGTGCGGTATTTTTGTACATTCTTAGCGGGGTAAGACTATACTTATTTATTGTTTTCTTCTGTATTGATATATAAGTGTTAACAATCATCAACATCAGCTCATTAAACGTCCCCACCGAGGGGCACGAGCCTACCCGTATACTCGGTATAGGATGATTAGGCCCAGTGCTGGTTGGACGACTTTACGCACAACCTTTGATTCTCTTCGCAGGCGTGCGCAGGTTTCCCTCACGATATTTTCCTTCGCCGTTAGAGCGTCGGGTGACGTACATATAGTTTCGAAAATTCGAAAACACATTGGTACGTGGCGGGATTTGAATCACAGCCCTCCCGATAGGAGGTTAACAATAATGAGTTGCAAAATTAAAGCAAAAAAATTGTTTGACAGATGACGTTCGATTTGATTATTAAAATTAGCTATGACTTCGCAGTCACCTGCTAGACATAGGGGCTTCCCTTATTCCAGGTATTCTGGTCTTCCACTTTCTTTATCCAGCTTCAAAGGGACGCCCTACGCTTTTTAGTCCCAGTCCCTTATTCTACACTCGTCGTTTCTGCGATATACATACTCGTATTCGGCCCTCTTTCACTTTAGCCGATATATATCGGTGTCTTTAGTTCTCACTAATATTTGATAATTTTTCTAAGAATAACCCTGAACATACACGCCAATTGTTCTTGGGTGGCTGAAGCGATACCCAGTTACGACGCGATGGTGGTACACCAAGTGAAATGCATGAAATCTGTAAAATATTTTAATCAATAAGAAATATTTTACCAGAGCACCGCCTCCCGCACCCACTTAAACAACCAGTCGGCGTACGCGTTGACTCCGCCCCCAGACGAGATCTCCCCCATGCTGCCGGACGAGGGCTTCCAGGCGTCCACCGTCATCGCGGGCCTCATGCCCGACTCGTTCGGAGAAATGTTCAACTTCTTGGACGGAGACAGTTTCGGCATTGGTATGGTTGTGACGACAATTTGATATTTTAACCTGAACTTTAAGTAGGTGACTTGAGTGGAAGCAGTAACAGCAGTTAACTTTTAAAACACAATATAAACTCACTAATGTTACCGCCACAGGTCGTCTCACCAAATTAAAGTGGCAGTGGGCAGGTCACATATTTTTTTTTACTTCCGCAAGGTTGCTGGTGGATGTTGATTGAGGAAAGCAGAGGACCGGGATATCTGGCGCAAAATAGGGAGACCTATTTCCAGCAGTAGACTTCAACAGGCTGAGGGTAGAGAAACTGAACTGCGTTTGCATTGGCCAAATAGCGAATGATGCTCGGTGATTCGCCAACATTGATCTATGGGGCTAGTTACCGTCGATGTGAGACATAATGTAGGTAGATAGGTGTCTTGCTAGTGAACGTCGTAAATAACACAAACGCAAGCAGAACTAAGCGCCAAGCGTAGAAATTATGGCACAACCCTTCATCTTAGAGAATAAAATTAGGCTCCTGTAGTGGGCTCTTAAAATAAGAATGAAAATGCTACGAAAATAAGAAGTACAGTTTTTCAGAATGTAGGTAATGGGTATGCGTGTGAACGTAGAGGAATAAAATTAACGGTAAGTTTAAATATCAATAAATAGTCAAACCCTTAAATTCATTTCATTTCATTTAAACAGGTCCGATGCATGAATTTGTCTATGGTTGGCAAGCCATAGTGAACACAATGAGCATGAAAAACAACGTTGAGGTCCGCAAACGGGCTGGCTTGCAACGATTTGCACTGGCAGGCATCAACGGGATAACCCTTATTTCGCACATAGGCGTGACCGAGATTATGATTAATGGCACCAGGTCATACTGCTTCGGCGGTGTCTCCCGCCCACCAGGGCGTAGAAGCGTTATATGCAAGGTATTTAATTGCTAAAGGAATGGTAATACTTTTTATAAAAAATCAGATGTTGCCAAAATAGAAATCTTTTTTATTACACTGCACCGAGTACAGCACTTATAAAATGACATGATTTCAGGGAGCTATGTACCAGGAAGCCAGATTTTCGTGTAAAGTGCCCTATTTACGATACCCGACTGTATTTGGATATAAATATTGCATTGACAAATATGCAGCAGTTGCTACGCTAGATGGAACGTATAAAAGTAAGTGAATGAAAGCCTAAATACAGACAATAATTTTTGGCACCATTTTAAATAAACAATGAGTGTAACTCATTGTCAGAGCGTCGGTGGCTCAGTGGTGTGGACTGTCGCCTTTCTACCGGGAGGGCTGAGGTTCAAATCCCGACACGTACCAATGTATTTTCGAATGTTACGTTATCCGACGCTCTTACGGTGAAGGAAAACATCGTGAGGAAACCTTCATGCACGCCTGCGAAGAGATTCGAAGGTTGTGTGTGAAGTCGTCCAATCCGCACTGGGCCCGCGTGGACGACTAAGGCCTAAGCACCCTATACGGGTAGGCTCGTGCCCCTCGGTGGGGACGTTTAATGAGCTGATGATGATGAGTGTAACTCAGTCAGTGATAAAAAAAAATCTAACCTGATGGAATTCATTAGTTGATTTTTTTAAAGTACTTGCGGGATCGACAGCCGATTGCCCGAATGGGTGTTAGTAGGAACTTTTTTTTCTGATTGACTATTGCTGTTGGCTGCAGATGGCCTTTACAGCTTCATCGGGCAAGTGACTCTCCGCCTTATTTGTAGTACCGGCAGCTTAAAGTGACACAAAAGGACTTTTTTCGGTCACCCATCGGACGGTTGGCAATGTGATAGTTGCTTGACTTGTACCATCAATAATAGAACGCTCTAGCCGTTACGTCATCGAGCCCTATAATAAATAACACACGTGATTTCTAGAAACATACTGTGCTCGTGGGGAAAGCATTCCGAAATTTCACTACGATTATATTTGTGAGAGAAGAGACATAAAAATAAAAAGGATAAACTTGACGGATCCAAATGAAAGATTCAATATACGGAACCCAGTAGTGCGCAGGGCTGAATATTACAGGGCACCTTACGATATACTGAAAGCTTGCCCTGATTGGTAAGTTATGAAATGATTTTTGGACAGCCTTCGATACACTTTTTGGTTATATAATTATAAATTGGTATTTATTCAATATTCGCATCCATATTAAGGTACGGCTGTAACTTACGGATTGCACCTGAAAACTTGCAAATCGAAGTCCCGGCTGGCTTGATGGATGCCAACGAGACGGCGTTTGTGGGAGCCGGCGGCAAGTATTGGCTTGCTTTATATTATACACAGGTAATTGTTGAAATAGGGGTTTCATCTACATATATCTAAACACTGGTACTAAAATCCTGTGTTGGCAATTCGAATATATTGTGTCTCACGTTCTTAAATTGTCTTAACTGTTTTTTGCTATAGCTGTGTGTTTATATCTGATGAGCGTCGGTGGCTCAGTGTTGTGAGCGTCGGTGGCTCAGTGTTGTGGACTGTCGCCTTCCTACCGGGAGGGCTGAAGTTCAAATCCCGACACGTACCAATGTATTTTCGAATTTTCAAAAATATATGTACGTTATCCGACGCTCTTACGGTGAAGGAAAACATCGTGAGGAAACCTTCATGCACGCCTGCGAAAAGATTCGAAGGTTGTGTGTGAAGTCGTCCAATCCGCACTGGGCCCGCGTGGACGACTAAGGCCTAATCACCCTATACGGGTAGGCTCGTGCCCCTCGGTGGGGACGTTTAATGAGCTGATGATGGTGGTGTGTTTATAAATATAATTTATTTTATCATATCGATTGCTTTTCCCTTTCTATCTTGCTGTACCTGTAGAAAAGACAAAAATTAATGCTCATTCGATTACAATGTCCATTCAATGGCTGTTACTAAATCTTTGTACATTTTCAGTTATCAACCTATGCCATTTACTTCCAAGCTCACGGAGAGTATCCTTGGCAGGCTAACAGGCCCATAGTTTCTATTGATAAAGGTAAATCTGAGTAAATTTGTATCTATAATCTTTTCTATATATACCCCTTGATGGTCGTTGGAGCAGACGAGTTCTGGAGTGAAGACCGCGTCTTTGCAAGCGTGGCGATGACTGAACGCCCGAACTGATGGGTCGATGACTTGCGATAGGTCGCTGGTGAAGGCTGTATGAAATACGGAGAACTGGGATATTTGGCGAAGAATGAGGGAGGCCTATGTCCAACTGTGGACTGCGAACGGTTAAGAGAGGAGAGAGAAAACTGTACATATTTTCTGAAAACATAAATACATGCAACCTCTATGACAAACACTTAGAAGTACTTTCTTGAATGATTGATTTGAATCTCCTTGAATACACGATAACTATTAAAGTGTTTAGGATATGATGTCTTTATTAATAATTTTTAAACTATTGATAAAGGTGGCATATGGGAACAACTGCTAAAAGCGAATATAGGACCAGACATGAACCTACACTACAACCTGAACGGTATCTACAACAGATATCCGGGTGCGGCCCCTGTTATGCCGGACCTTATGAGGAATGATGGTCAAGTAAGTAAAGATAAATGAACATGGATGTATAATTTGGCCAGTTTTTGTATGGAAAATCACAAAATATTAAGATATTTGGTGCGCATCTATTTACAGTGCTGAGAAAATAAACTAAAAAGGACATGGCTTGCGTAGCAAAATGGTGCAAACACCGAAATAATTAAAAGAACACAAACAGGAATTACTTTTCGTATATAAATGACCAATTCGATTAATTACATTTCGAGATGAAAACATTTAAATCAATAAACTATTTCTTCTTCTTTCTAGTTTTATGCATTTTAGCGTGTTATTAAAAAACTAAAATTATCAGAAAATTATTTGTCGAATTTACATAGACAGCAGCTGACATTTCGGGGACACATATTTTTTTACAGTATGGTTAAAGACTAAATTCCTTGTACCTACTTTTGCGTGAAAATGCGTATTAATTAACATGTTTGTAAGTTTACGTATAAGTTTGATTCTTCCGAGGGCCCAAGTGCAGTCTGCTCAAACCAATCTAGGAAAACCACATTCAGTGATTTAGTATGTGTGATCCCGTGGGATAAGAACCCTCGACCACTGAATAACGCAACGAACTCAACAGCATGATCATTATTCTTGTACATATTTTGTTTCCGCTCATGACCTTTTTCAATATTTCATAATTCTATTGTTGTCACTATCATTAAAATATCTAGCGCAAAATGGGGGACACGTGTGCGTGTCTGTGTGTGCGTGCGTGCGTACGTATAATATGTATGTATTTACTAAAAAAAAGTATATCAGTATGTTTATCCGTTGTTTAGGACCCTTAATACAGGCTTTACGCTTACCTTGGTGCTAGATGGCGCTGTATGAATTTCGGGGGTCATTATTTATTTCAAAGTATCGTAATAGTGTCGTTCAAAGAAGAATTGTGGCGCGGTTACATATATGTAAACACAGTAAAATTAATGAATATTTTATTTTGCCTTATAGGTCCAGCCAGCCAACTTTAGGACAGAAACCCGCGATTTGCCGGCTGAAGACTTACTGATTGGAAACACACACGGAGTCGACTCTGGTGACTATTTAATTTTTTATATTTTCGTAATCTACACTACTTAATATTTTTTTATGTTAAAATGTACAGGACGGTCAAGACGCTCAGCTGATAGTAAATGTTACGTCTGACAATGAGAGAATGGCATTGAAGGAGACCAAGAACTGATAGGATAGTTATTATTCTCCGTCAATGTCGCACTGCGCCCGACACCCGACACAACAGATGTTACTCGTAGGTCTTACACCCGGTAATTTTACTAGCTACAGTGCCCTCAACCCGAAACCAAAGAACATGACACTCCTGTTTCACGGGACGATATCTGGCACTGCCGTGGTAGCTACCTAGGTACCTAGACGAGTCAGTATCGAGTCTACCACCTTGTATAATATTATAAAGAAGGTGTTGGTGGCTCATTAGTATGGAGTGTTGCCTTCCGATCTGAAGGATCTGGCACTCACCTGTTCTGTTTCGTAAACTGGTTGGTTGGATTGGTTCTCAAAAACTGAGGTAGATTGCTGATACCCGCTGCCTTGGGGCTAACCGCCATCTATTAAAACAGTATTACTCTAATGATACGTCAGCATCTTGTACCCGAAATGACGAATTATATTATAGTTCTGTTGTAAGAGATGGCGGTTCCCCCCTGTTCTTCCTCGGTCTTAAGGGTAGTCTAAAAAGCGTATTGTAATAATAAAGCTGATTTTATTGAATGAGAGTAGGGACATTGAATAATTCAGATCCCCAATTCCCTACACTTCGACAAAATATTTCAAATATAAACTGTACACATTCTTACTTTACATTTACTATTTTCATCAATAAAATATGTTTATCCCTAAACGCTTAGTTTTTTGTTCAATATACTTTAGATTTCGGATGGTAGTTATCGTCAGCCGTAACGTCCCACTGTAGGGATGATCTTCCCAAGGCTTTACATCATCAATGGTAATGAGGATGTAACCTACCACGCGGGCCTTATGGAGTTTGGATAGTAGTTTGACTATTACCCTATAATTTTTCTGCTATCTATGTTTCGAGCGTCGGTGGCTCATTAGTGTGGACTGCCTTCCGATCTGGAGGGTGCAGGTTGATCCCGCCCCTTACCACGTGCAATGTAATTTTGAATGATCATCATCAGCTTATTAAACGTCCCCACCGAGGGCACGAGCCTACCGTAGGGTGATTAGGCTTAGTCATCCACGCGGGCCAGTGCGGATTGGACGACTTCACACACAACCTTCGAATCTCTTCGCAGGCGTGCATGAAGGTTTCCTCACGACGTTTTCCTTCACCGTAAGAGCGTCGGATAACGTACATATATTTTCGAAAATACATTGGTACGTGTTGGGATTTGAACCTCAGACTTCCCGGTAGGAAGGCGACAGTCCACACCACTGAGCCACCGACGCTCTGTAATTTTGAATATTGCAAAATTATAATTATGTACCTTCGTTTATCTGACGCTCTCACGGTAAAGGAAAACATCGTGAGGAAACCTGCGCAATCTGCATTGGGCCTCGTGGACGACTAAGGCCTTAGTCGTGCCCCTCGGTGGGACGGTTGTGAGCTAATGATGATGTTAATTCTAAAACACCCTTATATTATGTATATTACAGGTGATCCATCAGCTGGTTATAACAAGTTTATTCGCGACAACCAAGCGTTCGATTCTCGAAAAAATTTATAAAAGAAAACAAATAAATAATTATTTGAATTGCTTGTTTGCTTTCATTCCCTGATAAAAAGAAATGCACAAATAAATGAATACACGTATACAACAAATAATACCTATCCTATCCTATTCAACCTATCGCAGTCCACTGCTGGACATAGGTCTCCCCATTTCGCGCCAGATATCCCGGTCCTCCGCTTTCCTCATCCAGCCTCCACCAGCGACCTTTCGCAGTCGTCGGTCCATCGGGGGAGGGCGTCCTACGCTACGCTTGCCGAGACGCGGTCTCCACTCCAGAACTCGTCTGCTCCAACGGCATCGGTTCTGCGACATACGTGACCAGCCCACTGCCACTTCAACTTGCTGATCCGGCGGGCTATGTCGGATAATACATTTTACGTTAACTAAGCATTTGTTGTTATTCTAATAAAGGTGACTGGCGGAAATTCTTAATCTATTTTTCTAAGATATTTTTTTGACTGACCGGGCGCCCCGTCCATAAATAACGTGAGGTATTTAAGGGGTAGGGGGCGGGGGTCGAGTCAAATCTCATCTAATCTTACGTTGGAGAGAAGGCTTCGCCAATATTAAGCATTTATTTTCCAATTATAACTAAAAATAAATACTATTTGGGCCCATTTAATCCAGATTGTTCATGCTTAAGATATAATTTTATGCGTAATCGTAATACGATTAAGATCATTCATAATCGTTCGAAAAAAAAATTTTATTCATACTTCGACGTTATACATCTACTGACTGTCAAACCACTAGATATGAATTAGAGAATGCTGTTCTGTGTAGATATGAATTATGCTGCAAACCATGCGGTTTTTACATTGCACCTACCACAAGAGCTGCAGAGGACAGGCGAGGAGCCCACATTGCAACAGATAAGCAAGTGCGTGTTCCTCAAAGTGCGACCTTCTCGGATTGTCACAGAGCTAATAGCGCTAACGCTATTAGCTCGTGTTGTGGTTTAGAGTGGCTAGATCAGAATGAAGTTGAAGGAGTTGATGATTATACTGAAAATCATATAGCATGTCCATTCATTGTCCATATGGCATTTGTTCCAGTAGTCTCTCTTGAGTAGTAGCTTCATCCTCTTGTCCGGTATTCATGGTGATGATTTCGAAATGACTGCCGTCTACTGGTGTTCGACAAGGATCCATGCTATCACCATAACTGTTTCTGTTGCATATCAAGGACATACTTACATTTGATAGTATTCATTGCTATGCTGCTGCTGTGCTGTCAAACACGGAGATTCATTATAAAGTAATGCTAACAACTTTTATCTGAATTCGAAAGACTGTCATATGTCTCCGTGGATACCTCACTAAGTCCAGTTTAACCACACCTTTAAACAAAGTATGCGCGTTCACTGCTAATAAACCCCCATTTACTGTGACCACAATTCCTCAACGCAACATCACCCTCACTTAAAGTATTGAGATGCCCGACCATGACATTTTCAGTGGCGTGCCATTCCGTAGTCTTTTGAGTGATGAGGGCAAACGATGATATTAAAGCCGCTAGGTGTGCTAAAGAGAGGAATGAAGTACCTACTGAACCTATAGTTGAGAAACCTGTAGGTACTTGAAGAACTATTCTAACCGACATGTGCATAAATAATAGATATATACTTCTTGTCGGAAGAAAAGACTGTTCTTAAACATCGCAATGAAGTATATGGAGTACTACTGTCATCTATGGGCGGAAGCACCGCAATCAGATTTAGCTGTTTGATGTGTGAATTGTAAAGCATCCTATACTTGCAACGGGCTATGTTCTGAGTAACACTTAAACGTAATGCACTGAGTTTTCTTTTATGACCGCACCGCTCGCCATCGTTAAGGTGTTCATCCTCACACAGAGAACCCCAATCGTCGCGTAGTGGGGTTCCAGAAGAATTCCATCCCAAGATTATTGCGATTTTAGGAATGATTTCCGTCGGAGAACAGAGTAAAGGATTCTTTATGAGTCGAGTTTAAAGGCATATTTTTAATGTTCTGCAAAGCGCACTTAGCAACTCTGATGTAGCGAGTGTCCATAGAACTTTGTAACTACTGACGATGAGGCAGTGCGTTACTTGTTTACCACCTTGTAGTTAAAAAAGAAACATGCTATGAATGAGTATTAATAGGAAAGTTTGATTACCCCGAGGAAAGGTCCGACAAAACTATTTTTTCATTTTGATTATATATGTAGCGAGCATATCAGCGTTCTCTTTGTGGTCCTAATGTGTTTAATTAAAGGACTCATTTTTGTGCAAGAAGAGCCTCAAGATTTATGAATTCTTTTTTTGTTTTGTGGTTGGTTATCTTTCTAATTTCATGATTATTTTTAACAGAAGAATGTTCAAGTTCATCAAAACTCAATGTTACATTTTTATTACCTAGTTCCAAAGATATTTGCAAAAAACGCAATGTTGCGTTAAAGGACAAACAAAACATCTTGTTTTTTTTTTATATGTCGTTGAGTGCATAATTTTACAATGGTTTTTTCCAATGCCGAAAAATGTCTAATTTGGCAACAAACAATGGCAACTCTCAAAAACGCTCTCAAAGTAACAGAATTGGTTATCTGTGGTTAAGTCTGACATCTTTCTTTGTGCAATTTATGTCTGGTCGCTCATGAAATATCCCGTTATTTCCCTTTCGTAATTCATCTAACAAAGGCATTATATATTTGTGACGGTCGGCCGTGGTTAGTGGAGCAAGAGCTAAAAATCCGCAAGCGCTGGGTTCAGTGACACCGTGCCACGGAATATTTTATTTTGATCGTTTCTAAATTATCGATTTTAGACATCGTGTGTAAGATAGATGTTTATATGAAGTTTATTTATTAGTGTGAACGAGTGTTTAGCGAACAAGCAACAAGATTTTTGTGTCACGGTCCAAACCAAGGTGTGTATAATTAAAATATGCTAGAGCTAGAGAGAGTATTTATGGTCCAGAAGTTAGTTCTTTGTGACGTAAATACTTGGATATATCTGCATCTTGCTGCTCAATGCTCGGTTCTCGGACGATATCTAACAGAAGCTCACATAACTGAGTCTATTTTTAACACGTATAATTATTTTCGTGGCATAAATGATTGATGTTTCTGTAGAAACTTGTAAAAAAAGTTGACACAATGTGACAAGTAATTGCACCTTGTTAATAATAGCCAATGTGTGTTCATGTGATTATTTTTTCTATTTGCAATCATTTGTGTGTTAGGAGATTGGTGGTAGCAAATGTCATGCACCTGATAGGCCCTCCCCAGTGGGGTCAACAGTTTCCTAAGCTTTATAAAAAGCAACACATCAAGCCAATTATCAGCAGTCTTCCACACTTGTAACTGTACTTGTAAATACAATGCACTCAATGCTTAAAAATAGGTCCATGAAAGTAGTAACATTTTTTATATTTACTTTATTAAATAAGCTGACTTGTTTTTATACAAAAGATTTAAGTTTTCAATAAATCATAAAATAATTATCATCATCATCATGTAATTCTTAATTACATTACTTTATTGTCACTAAACAGGTAACAGAAAAATTATGTTGTGATCCTAGAGGTTGTTGACCTTTGGACCTAATGAACTGAAGTGCTCCCTTGCTCATTCATACTAGTATACAAAATAATGTTTATTTAAAAGAAATAATTCACAGTTTTGCTTTTATTCAATACCTTTATTTCTCAGACATAATATTTCAAGTTTCAATGATGCTTTAATGTAGGTTGTAATATAGGAATCCCTTATCTTGGACAACCTCTAAAACACATGACAAAACACAACAAACCTTTGTCATAATCTCACTATTTCACATTAAATTTACACAGTCCATAACAACTAAACATACTTTCTGGTTTCTGTAATTTATGGAGATAGAGTAAAATATTTTTTTCTCATGATACAAATATCATGTTAAATATATGCAAAGTATAGTCTTACAAATAAAACACATCAGTTAATACTCCATTAGGGATGAATAATAATCCAATGTTCCAAAAACTTTAACAAAAAACTAGGTGAACTTTTATTTATACTTAGTTCCCTAAATAACCAGAACAGAAGAATTCCATCCCAAGATTGCTGCGATTTTGGGAATTATTTCCATCGGAGAACATTTATTTATACTTAGTTCCCTAAATAACCTGTCAAGTATATCTTATGTTTAATTTTAACATATTCAGTTTAGAGTCCAAATTGCAACCTTTGGTTGTGTAACTGCATTGAGTTATGCAGTATACATCAGAAATACAATGAATTTTTCAAAGGCAATCATTTAAAAACAAACAAATCTGCTTTGGATTTTCATAATTTAAATAGTACAGTGAACTGCTTGAGTAAAAGCATTTATTATTGACAGGTCCATTCAGACTGTTTGGCCTCTTGCTCACGGAATGCTTGGATACAATAGATTTGATTGTGTCTAATTTCTTACAAGGAAGAACATAAAGCCATGTCAGGGATGGTTGGTTTGCCTGAGACTGAAAACGTAAAGGCTGAGTCCATTTCAATCTTTTTGGGTTTTCACAATATTGAATTCTGGGCTGAGAACTATGTGCACTCGTCATTAATTTGTCAGGTGAAGCTATGAAGGCCGAGCAGGATCAAAAGCTTACTAGATTCTAAAAAAAATTTCTAACATTATTAAACAATTTTCCACTCTTAAAATAAACAAATACAAATTTCAAAATCAACAAAAAATACATTTGTATTGTCACATGCAGTGAATACAAATGTGTTTTTTCTTGATTTCGATTAACATCTTGTAAAACACAATGTCATATTATGACTTTGACACTTTATTCTTCCTGCTGTTGGAAGGGTCAATATCTGGGGCTGAATTTGAATGAAGTTTGTTTTTATATTAGCTAAACAAATATTGTTTAATAAGACAAGTTTGTCTACATATGACAATTGGTTTCTGTGGTCACACATTAGCAGTCGATCAAATAGAATTATTATTATTATTTGATTTATATAATTAATTCATTTTCCATGAAGATGACTTCTAGTTTCACCAAATCTTCAAATTATTAGAAGATACCAATATAGTATATGTCCATGCACACCAATTTTTGTGTTTCAAAGATTCTTGGCTTGGTGTAGTATAACACATTTACCCATATTAACCTAATTGACTTGTTAAATGTTATGCCAACATACTGTACAAATTATTCTCTGCTTGAATCCAAAATTTGATGTTTAAATTCGTTGTTATGCATGTAAAACATTTTCCAATATGTACCAAATGTTAGCAATGAATCACCAAAAAACAGTTACTCAAAACAGAGTTTCACCATTTCATATAGGCATGACTAAGCAAAAATAATTATTCCAATTACCATATGTTTCTTGATAATATTGTGAAATGTATTGCATAATAATTGATTTGTGGTTATAAATTAATGTGAATGTAATCAGTTTATCATGTAATGAAAAGTTGAATGATATTTTTTAATTAACAATGCAAATAGATAAAAAAATATATCATATTTTTCATATCTATAACTGATAACCGTTATTATACACTGAGTTTTTTAAAATATATTGTTGAGTATAGAAGAGATAATATAAATTATATTAAGTAAAATAGTAAGCTCCTTTCTATTGTTCTAAATCAGTTTATTTTGTATCACATTATGCAAAATTTTATCTCCGTATTAATTCCTTCATTAAAAATAAACTTATCTCTAGTGTAGAACCCTAAAATTTAAAAAATTTCTAGGAAATTAATCAAGATGCAGTTCTTATTATTTTCCTGTGACATGTACTTATTTATAATTGCTTATGCAGTGTCTATACATTTTATCATATCAGCTATTTAGTCCTTGATAAGTACCTAGACAACTGACCTTCAATACAACAGGTTGAAATTAATATTGTTTGTCAGGAGAGCCAATTGTTTATAAAGTTTACTTTGTAAAACAATATGACAGCTGCAAAGAAAGAAACATAATATGGTTTATTGACAAATACTCAGCTACAAGTTAGGCTTGAATACTAATAGACAGTTCGAACCAGTGGTAGCTTCACTTGACATTCAGAAGTGTTATTTATGGACCTAAATTGAATAAGGACATTTTTATTTTTAATTTTCAATAATGAGGCTGAAACTGGCAGAAAATTGAAGCAGAAAACACGCAATGCCCAAAAACGAAAAAAGACTTGGAACAAAAAAAGCTGTTTCCATTTATAACCTTTAGCTGCAATGTGCAAATATTTTCGAAAACATTCTATTGAATTCTATTCTTTTTTAGTCCCTGTCCATTACATTTTTTCTGCTAGAATTTTACGTTATCCGTTATCGTACGTTATCCGACGCTCTTACGGTGAAGGAAAACATCGTGAGGAAACCTTCATGCACGCCTGCGAAGAGATTCGATGGTTGTGTGTGAAGTCGACCAATCCGCACTGGGCCCGCGTGGACGACTAAGGCCTTATCACCCTATACGGGTAGGCTCGTGCCCCTCGGTGGGGACGTTTAATGAGCTGATGATGATGATGATGATGAAAGAATTTAAACAATATTTAAGATATCTATAGAACGCCTCATTAGATTAATGAAAATTGTAGATGTACGTCATTGATGTAAATTAAAGCATCATGTATATATTTGTCACCAGAGTGAGCCGTGTCTTGGGGGAAAAGCACCCCGGGCACTACGGTGGCCCCAGACACCCCGGCACCAGCGCCCCAGCCTCCGGGTAAGTCAACTGTTAAAATACTTACAAATTGTCTAATACAAATGTGTTACTAGTAAACCATATTTATATTAGACAATTTAGGAACATAAATAAAAATTAAAACTTTGTTAAACCATTAACAATATAGAAAATATCTTATTCAGAATGTCGTATTGTATCTGGAGTACTTTAAGTTGAGCATCGTGGGAGGTACTTTAAGGGAAACGTAGGGCAGGCCCAGAAGGTCCTGAAGTTTTACGACTGATGACTTGATTTGCCTTGAAGAGTTGTTGAGAACCTCTGCTCTCGTTATCTTTTAATAATATACGTTAAAAATCACCTCAAACATAAATAGTAATTACTGAGTTTCTTGCTGGATTCTTCTCAGTAGAAAACTACGGTCCAAACCAGTGGTAGTTTCATTTCAAATTCATAAGTTCTTTAAGGACCTAAATTGAATAAAGACTTGTTGATTTTGACATACTCACCATAATTTTACTTTAATTAATCATATGTTTTAAAAATAGGGCGTTAAAATTAACTGATTCATACTTTGTGTAGGTACATAAAGTTTAATCTCTATGGTGTTTCCTGACGTAGTTTATGTTAACTGCATTTTATCATCAGTAACACGTAATCGAGGTGGCAGGCTCACCGTTCTGCCACACTATCAGTGTTTGAGCTGTCGTAACATCAGGGAACCAATACTGTAAATTTTAAAATGCGCTAATAAGATCGTAATTTTGTCTCGATAGTAAAATTTAGCACTTATAAGTAAGATTTTATTTGGTAACAGTACCAGTAATTCATCTCAATATATTTAACTCAAAGGTGACTGACTGAAATAGTGATCTATCTACCGCACTGCCCAAACCACTCGACGGATCAGGCTGAAATTTAAAATAAAGGTAGATGTTGTGACGCAGGCATCCGCTAAAAAATGATTTTTATGAATTCTACTCCCAATGGGATAAAAAAGGGGATGAAAGTTTGTATGCAACTTCGTCAATTTTAAACCGATTGAGCTGAGACTTTGCATGCATAAAGCTACTATAATGTAGGCATCTCTGAAGAAGTAATTTTGCTGAATTCCACCCGTAAGGGGATAAAATAGGGGATGAAAAGTAATACTTTGTAACGCGAGCAAAAGATAGTTCTTCATCATATAATTACCATTTTGATCCATTGTCATTTAAGTTGCACCAGGATACCTTTACAGTTGGAGTGGAAAAGTGTCGTAATTTCAAGTAAATTCGTAGAATTCAGGCTCAGCCCCATATTGTGTCAAAATCCCCCCTAGACACATATTGTGATCGCTGTGCAAACATCACTATGTATAAGCGACAAAGACTTCTATTTAAACTGAGGAAGCTATGGTCATTATGTACTTAGGGTATAAAACACATCGTGTACCATTTTCGATGGTTTGTGTGGAAAACACTGAAAGCTTTAAGCTAATGTGATTTTGACAAAGTCCTTAGCGTGCGGAACGTTTTATTCTGTCTCAAGTTTTACATAGAATTTGTAAATTAATCATTTAAATGATTATTTAAAAAAAAAGTTATTTTTTCTTAGACTGTTTCACATGTATCATAATATAAGTGGATTTGGTTCTTCTAATGTCACTGATGGATGCCTGAATGTCCCGTTTATTTCCCCCCTAAAGGTGGTAACCTCGGTCCGAAGTACCTCTCAAAGTCTGTCCTACAACATCCGAGAAGTGTTGATAACTTAGCATTCTGTTATCTCACAAAATAATGCTCCTTTCCAGGGCCCCAATTACCATACAGTCCGCGCAAACAATCTATATAAAGCCATTATACAACTAAAAACCAATTTGCTTGTAAAAAAAACAACCAACATTTAAGTACAAAAACCTATCAACAAATGTCCGTACCGAGTTATATTTTAACGGACAAAAAAGTATTATTTGTATTTAGTTCAGTTGGTATGTGACTAATCGGCTAAAAACTATTATAAATCCGGATTCAGTGCAATGACTGTATTTTGGTAGAAATATAATAATTAAGGTTTGAATCGAAAAATCTAACTCTTAAGGTAAGGTGTTCGATTTTTCGAAATTATATGTACAATTATCCGACGCTCTTACGATGAAGGAACACATCGTGAGAAAAGCTGCGCATGCCTACGATGAGATTCAAAGGTTGTGCGTGAAGTCGGCCAATCCGCACTGGGCCCGCGTGGACAACTAAGGCCTATACACCCTGTACTCGTCGGCTCTTGCCCTCAGGTGGGGACGTACTCGTATAATGAACTAATAAATAAATAAAAATTATCTTTATTGACATAAAACAATGTTACATAAAGTAGTGAAACCCCTGACTCCTGTAATAGGTTAAACCTGTGTTACAGAAGGCAGGGCCCACTCACTCTGCGCAGTATCACAATATGTTTTATGATAATAATAATCTATAACAATTCAAACCATGTATTATTATATTATATAGTTAAGATTATACAGAACAAAGATTAAATTATACCCTAAGACTTAATCGAGTATCTAGTTTTTGTATTGAAAAAAAACAACTAATGATGATGATATGAGTATAATAATACATTAGTTGGTTTCGGATACTATTATAGGTATTTCTGTTGTGAAATTTGGAGTTTTTAATGTGTTATGTGGGGTCTTACGCATAACTGAACAAAAATCCTTGTATCCCTACCAGTGGCGATATATAAAATAGGGGAGCAATTGCGCTGTGAAACCTGTAACCCATCGACATCAAATTTCCTCCATACCACCATGACGGTTGGAAGACCTCTACCGTACGCTTTTGACGAAACTTTATCGCGCACGACAAATCTGCGGAATCAGGTACCGTCTAAAATATACCCTGAGCGATACGGCCTGGCGACCTTCAAGAATATATTGTCATTTAAATGCATTTGCCCTCTGGTGGTGCAGGTTTATATGGGCGGCATTGTTAACCATAAGGTAAATCGTCTGCTCCTTGTCCTTTGTCCCCTATAGCATAAAACAATCTACAGGGGCAGTGGCACCTATGCCTTATACGCAAAAGAATGGGACTTGTTGCCTCTTTGTCTGGCAGTCTTCAAGGCAAGAGTGCATAGGCTGTTCCCAGACAGGTATCCCGGTCATGGATCATTGTCCACCCTTGATTGCATCATCAGGTGAGATGTCGGTCACATGCCTGGATGTGGATGATAAAAAATATGATGCCGAGAAGTCCCAACTGGGGTGCTCGGTGTTACCATTCTCGTGAGAAGTGCTATTACTACCGCAAGCTTTCAATGTGATCCAATGCGTATTGGCAAGTCGCCAGGAGTTGGGCTAGATGGTATCTCACGCCACTAGAGTATGCAGGCAAAGGCATACCCGATTCCGCCAATTTTGAAATGCTCTAATAGGACCGTTATAGTGTCTAAATAACTACAACCTTGCAACTTAAGCGGCAACTTGCAAACATTTTTTTTATGCAGCAATAGCGTGCCGATGTTTTTGGGTTAAAAATTTAACTTTATACTTTGTGTTATATGTGGAAACTTTTAATTGGCCTTCAGTATTTATATTTATTATGTGTCTAAAATAACATTAGCTGTAAGTTTTCCTAAAATGTAAAAATAAAATAAAAATAAATATTAAAATTTTGCACACTTTCGTTCTGTTTCATGGTAGACTAGCTGCCCTGCGGTATAAGATATTCTCCCTCAGTAAAACATGACTTAAAATCGATTTGTTAAGTCACGTTAAAGCGCGCAGCACTCGCAACGCATGCGGAAATATACTCCTTTATTTTTTCTCATTAAAAAGTTTTATTTCGAAAATAAAAGTAGCCTCATTTTTTACTTATTACATCAGCTACCTGCCAAGAAAGTCCCATCCAAATCGGTGTAGCCATTGCAGAGATTACCCGGAACAAACAGACAGACAAAAAATTTTCATATGCATGAAGAAAACAATGGTTATTTTATTATAACAAACAGACACTCCAATTTATATATACGAGTATGTATAGAATTTAATTGGTGATAGACAGTACATTTTATTATACACTTACCATTTTAAACCACCACATGAATGTGTTAGGAATACCAAATATAGAGTTGGATTGTAAAATGTCGTAATTGTGTCTTAATGACTAAGTTAGTGGAATTGAGGCAATGATATTACGATATGAAGTAAACAGCACAACCGTGAGGATATATTAGGGATATATAGGGGCAGTTCATTGTTACTGTTAGGTCACAGTATCCAGTGCAGTTGGCGCAAGAAGGTTCTAAATTGGTGACCACGATCCAAAAAGAGCTGCGTGGGACGTCCACTAGCAAGATGGACGGATGACATCGCTAGAGACAAGCCACCTCAAATCGATACAGTGGAAAGTATCGGAGGAAGCCGTCTAGGAGTGAATGTCCAATAGCTTAAAAATCCACGCACATCCATACCAAAAGCTTTTGTTTTACATTGTTAGGCCAGAGTTGATGGTCTAGCCTTGCCTGGTGTAGCCTTGTCTGGTGTTAAACACAGACGATGTCTAGGATAAAGCACACCGATATAAATATTACCTATTTACGACGATTATTTCGACTTGAAGACACCAAAATTTTATACTTCGGGAAACAAATAAGCTGACAATAAATGTCACAGTTTCAGAGTGCTAATAAATGTGAATTCAAAGCTTAGTACGACAATAATATTGTTATATGATAGGTGTATAGTTTGTATGTTACAGTTGAAGCTGATAACCGGTTAATACGCTTATTAACTGCAAAACTCAGTCAATAAGCTTATTGACCGAGTGCTTCGGTCAAAACCCTTATTGACTGAATTTTGCAGTTATTAAGCTTATTTATTTATTGATGGTACACAAACAGGATACAGTATTTGTATTTAAGGATAGCCAACAAGATAAACACTGATACAAGCAACTAGAAACCAGAGACAAACAAACTTAAAGCTCAGTGTCACCTTACTTATAGGCTGCCACGGCATACAACGTGGTTGGTAGCGCTAAAATTAAACAATTTATAATTTTATATCAGCTCATTGCACGTCCCCACCGAGGGGCACGAGCCTACCCGTAAGGTCTTTAGGCTTTAGTCGTCCACGCAGGCCCAGTGAGGATTGGCCGACTTTACGCACAACCTTTGAATCTCTTCGTCCTGACGTGCTCAGGTTTCCTCACGATGTTTTCCTTTACCGTAAGAGCGTCGGACAACGTACATACAATTTCGAAAATTCGTAAACACATTGGTACGTGGCGGGATTTGAACCTCAGCCCTCCCGGTATATTTAAAAACACATAATCTAAATTTAGCAAATCAATTAAATTATTGTATAGAGTTCAAGGTGTCAAGCAATGCAGTCGAAGGACTGCAATACTTGACGCCTGAATCTTTGAGCCATAGATGAAAATATGTCTTATCGTATTGACACTGCAGTCTATGCATGGTGGCGTAATTACTTATATTGGTCTCTACTTCTCTTAAAAAAGACCGTTTATGAGTTTTGCCCGTAAAATATATTATTCATTGCAAAAAATAACAATGCGTCAACGTAGACCGATACGATAGGTATATCCGGAGATAAAAGTTAACCATGTATGTTGCTGATAAAATTTGGTTGGTATTTATTCCAAATGTTCCGCATAAGGTCATGCGAGCATTGGGCGGACTCGGCTACGGAATCGGGTCAAGGGCGCCGTTTCAGCGTATCTACGAGATAAGTCAACGAAATTACGAAAGACGTTAACAAACTAAAATGTTACTAACATATGATAAGTATGACTACCCATGTGGTGTAATTAGTTGAGATGTCGATTACATTAAAGGTTCCGGGTTCGATTTGTGGGCAGTACAAACATTTGTTTGCATGAAGATGTCAGTTTGGTCTGGGTGTTTTTTATATATATAAGCGGTCGTACGTAGCACGAGTGGAAATTCACAACACACAATACATGAATCTATTGTCTGCACGTTCAGCGGATAATAACTTATAAAATAACAATATATAGCATATTGTACAACATTCTTATGAAATACAACTGCCATTTGCAACCAGACGACGTGATGGGGTCATCCGCTGAAATCAGATTGAACCACATTCGATTGGCCCTATTGTGCAAAATCTAGATCACAGTCCGGCTTATACTCTCGAAGTTAAAACTTGAACGTTAATGATGTTCGTATCGAGCGAGCCAATGAACTTACTAGTGTATTATAGCTTATTTACTTTGTTATCGGTGTTTTAATGAAACTCCCAGTTACTAAGTAGAGGATAATTAACCTGACGATAAAGTTATCGTTTTAAATACAGCCGTGATCCTGAATAAAGGGATCACAGGAAAGTTGCTAACTTCTGTCCAGTGAAATCACTGCAGGTTATGAATAATCATAACTTCTGTCCAGTGAAATCACTGCAGGTTATGAATAATCATAACTTCTGTCCAGTGAAATCACTGCAGGTTATGAATAATCATAACTTAGGATCTTAGATAAACAATAAACTGACTAGATGCAATGATGTAAACAAGTATGGATTCGTGATATGCTCACAAAACAATCGAAAAAAGTGTTCCGAATACTGTGACAGCACACATACACACATTTCGAATTTCGAACACATTTACCTAAACGAAAGAGTACAAACTGTACTCTCTTCGGCGGTTCGTTTTTTGAGGCACGGATGGCGCGTATCTACGTTTATATATACAGAATCTGGGGGCACGGCAGTGCCCCTGCCAAGTCGAGCGCGAAGCAAACACTGCCGTACCATCCTTTACAGGATCCATTTCGCCGCATTTTCAGGCCCCAATTTGTGAACCTTTGGATAATACCAGAGCGCTGAAATTTTCGTCATCTAGTAAGATATAATAACATACTTTTAATCCAAAATTTCAAGTCTGTAGGTCATTTAGTTCCGACGTTAAGCGTAAGCAAAGTTTCGCATTTTCCACAGATAGACATGTTTTCGAAATGGGAATAAATGTATCAAATATAAAATGTTTACGAAACGCAACTTTTTGATAGGTACAATTTGAGGTTTACGAAATGGGAAGTTTACCAGAGTAGCCATAATACAGGCTTTACGCTTAACTTGGGGCTAGATGGCGCTGTGTGAATGTCAGTGGATATTTGTTATTATTAATAATGAAACATCTGCCCAATTGACGGATGGGCATAATTGTGCCGCGGACATTTTTTGAGTGGAGTTGTGCATCTTGTTTGTTAGTTTATTATTTATTTAAGAGCCCGGTAGACAGAAAACTGTTCATCTCACATTCGTAAATCTTATCCATACTCGATTGATTTTTTTATCTGCGGCACGTGCGAATGTTGTTCGTAACATGACCTCTAACTGCAACTTGCAACAGTATAATAAACATTCATGAATGCAGTTGAGTACCCTCAAAATACGCGGTCCGATGTATCAATGGCTTCGCCATTTGCATGATACGTTGCATCGAGGTTACATAACTTTGTGTGTACGATTATGGTAAATATGGAAATAAACCTTTTTATCGGTGAATATGAAAATACGGCTGTCAATTGATTTGAAAAGATAAAATTTTAAAGTCGTCATGTAAGGCCGCCTCTTGTGCCTTTAATTATGTGAATATTATTATGTATATTTTAGGTGTACAATTTTGAGTTAGTCTAGAAGACATCGTTCAATGAATTGTGTTGTGTGTGCAAAAAAGAAATAATAATATTTAATTTTTTGCACACATAAGAACAAATAAATATCCACTGACATTCACACAGCGCCATTTTACCCCAAGTCAGGGTAAATTTTGTATTACGGGTACTAAACATCAGATATATTTTTTTATCAATACATATATATAAAATATCCTACATAGAAAACACCCAGACCAATACAAACAGCCATGATTATGCGCATAAATGTTTGTACCGCCCGCGGTTCGAACCCGGAGCCCTTGGTGTAGTAGCCGACGTCTCAAACATAACACCAAATGGGTCGTGAAACATGATTTCTTATAGTTTAAGTTCCAACTGCAGCCTGCGTTATTTTTGACTAAAAAGTTAACAGTTTTATTCCTATTCGATATTTCTAAATTGCACTAGAATTTTACCTCATCAAACTATGTAAATGAAAAGTTAATTTGTCTGACTTCAAATTAAACTTAAAATAAACGTAGGTAGCATTATTTTAAAAAAATAATGGTTATTTCAGGTTCAAAATTCACCAATGACTTGTTATTTAGATGATTAAATGGATAATGAGAGAGACCTATGTCTAACAGTGGGCTGCAATAAGTTGAAGGGAGAAAGAAAATTTTCTATATGAGTCGTACTGTGTTTAACTGAATCAGTTCGTTCATTGTGTTCACCGCTGATAGGTCGAGGGTGTTGGCCGGAGCGTCGAACTTTGACCAGGTGGAGTTGGCATAGTACCCGATGATATTCTGTATATATAAAGGTGATACGCCATCCGTGCCTCAAAAACGAACCGCCGAAGAGAGTACAGTTTGTACTCTTTTGTTTAGGTAAATGTGTTCGAAATTCGAAAAATGTGTATGTGTGCTGTCGCTGCATTCGGAACACTTTTTCGATTATTTTGTGATATACGAATCTATACTTTTTTACATCATTGCACCCGAATGAAATGGCTTGAGACTACAAAATACTGTATTAGGTATGTATTCAATAATTCCAGTATTACGGGATACAATCAATTTGGTGTAATGGTTGAGACGTCTTCTACACCAAGGGTACCGGGTTCGATCCCCGGGCAGTGCAAACGTTTGTGTTTGGTGTTTCTACGTATAATATGTATTTAATTACAAAGTATATTAGTATGTTAATCACGAGCCTACCCGTATAGGGTTATACGGGTAGGTAAATCGGTGGGGACGTTTAATGAGCTGATGATGATGATGTTAGTATGTTTATCAGTTGTTTAGTGCTCTTATTACTAGATGCTTAGTTTGGGTCTTGATGGTGCTGTGTGAATATCAGTGGCATAATTTTTATTTGATATATTATATAACAGGCTAGATGCTAAGTTTGAGGCTAGAACTAGATATATATTTATAATAAATAACCAGTATTTGCAGCGTATCATTCCTGACATAGCAATACGAGCGTAATATCCAAACGCAGAAAAGCCAATTTACTATTCCTGTTCGCCCGGCGACAAATCTTCCTCAATAAACGGGCAACACAGGGAATGGCAATCGGCGTACGGGATGTTTACTTGTTGCGTACAGTTAATGAGAAAAGTGATTGGCCTTTAATTAGCAAGTGCGATAACGTGAACCTTCGGTGAACCGTTGCTGGTGCATCGGTGTGGTGATAGTGAGCGCGTTTATACAATGCTAGTATTATGTGTGTGTATCAATGATGTAAAAAAGTATAGATTAGTGATATAAATAAATAAATATCCACTGATATTCACACAGCGCCAGCTAGTCCCAAGTTAAGCGTGAAGCCTGTTTTATGGGTAATAAACAACGGATAAACATACTTTTAATTTTTTTTTTGTAAACGTATACATATTATACATAGATAACACCCAGATCATTACAGACATGTTTATGCACACTTATGTTTGTACTGCCCGGGGATCGAACCCGGAACCCTTGGTGTTGCAGTCGACCTCTCAATCTACATTTTTGTACTATACGATTCGCACGATTCGTACGGGTCGAAAAGCGGCGGCGTTTATTAGCGATTTTGAGTATTGTATGCAAAGTGGTTCAAATCGCAAAAAAGTAATTAGTAATCACTCGAAGATTTTTAATTTCACAAAGTGTACAGGACGGTTAGGACGCTCACCTGACGGTAAGTGTTACGCCTGACCATGACAGAGCCGCATTGAAGAAGACAAATACGTATAGACAGGAAGTACTGGTATTAACTACAGATCGCTGAGAGTTTTAAACCTATAAAGGACAGTTAGAGAATAAGGCGGGATGTTTAATTATGCACTGATCTTCACATGTTTTATCCATACCCATATTTTAAACAGTAGTACTTATAGTTTAATATTTTAAACAATGTATGAAACATTTCGACTTTAACTCGAGAAAAGTGTCAAAATGAGTTCAGTTTAAACTCTTTTCTCCACTATAATTTAAACAAAAAGGGCAATAGTTTCGTTTCGAACGTTGTTTGGTTTAGCTTATTGGTACGGAATAGTAGTTAAAATATGTTGTACGTGCTTGTACTCGACACAACATTCTTTTATTATGAAGCGCGTGTGCCGTGCGTGTTTATATTTTTTAATTTATTACCCGTCCAGCGTAATGTGTCGTTTTTATTATTTGGCGGCGACACCACATGCAATAAATCTGTTGGTGGATTTGTTGATGTGTCATTATTGTACTAAAGATGACGTCACAATTGGTCAATCTTGTTGATACTGGCACATTCGATTTGAATTCGATTGAAAAAGTAAAGATGGTCACTTCAAAACGTGATTGTGAAGAGATGATCGTAAGAACTTATTGAATAGTACGTCTGCTATTTCGTTCGGCTCTTTATTTATTATTTGTTTCGAACATTCTAATACAATAGTGATAATTACTGTATTCATTGTGTAATTGGGTTGTCACGTTTGGTTTTGTTTTTATTCAGCTTTGAGAGGTTTTGCTGTTATTATCAAATTGAATTCTGTCTGACCACAGATAAAATATAGGCCTAAATGGCGGGCAGCGTTTTTGTGACAGAATATTATAATTTTACGGCTATTTAGATATCAAAAAGTACTTTGTTTTTTATTCATTTTATCATTCTCTTTATATCACCCACAAGATGACCATTGTTGAACATGGCCTATGGTCCCTTATAACATCCACTCCCATCGGAAGCTATCTGCATTACATACAGCCACTCACAAACGTCTTTATGTCATCGGCATAAATAAACAATAAAGTAACTAGTTGTATATACATATAATAAATATTATATAATCACGAAGAAATATCAACAATCCGGCAGAAAAATTCTAGCAGAAAAAACGCGATGACTATGGAAGAAAAAAGACTTGTTACTTTCAATAGAATATGTTAAAAATAAGTTAATCAATTGGCATGTTGCAGTCCAAAGTTATAAACGAAAACAAACCTTTTTGAGATCAAGTCTTTTTTGGCACTGGCCATCGACTTTTTCTGCTGGGATTGTTCTGCCAATTTCAGCCTCATATGTTCTGCGATCAACATGAGTAGCTAGTCAAAGAAATTGCCGCAAAATACGTAAGTAATGGAGTAAGAGCGCGTAATCCGAAATTACGCGCGATGTTTTTAGCCCAATTCTTACGCACTGGCCGTAAATAAATCTACAAAAAAATATGTAAACACACTCTGTCACGAGGTGCGCGAGCATGATTTAACGTTACGGTGTCAATTTGTGCGTGTGATGTCATTGGCCCGAATGTCGAAGGTAAGAATGTGATGCGCAGGAGGGAATTTATATTGGAAAAAACCTATACCATTTAGGTTTAGGTAGGTTTATATGAATGACCAATTGAATGGACAACTGACTGCGGGATTGGTTCACAAGTTTAAAGTCACTCAACGCACAATGGAGCGAGCTATACTCGGGTTTTCTCGTAGCGATAAGATCAGAAATGATTTAATCCATAAGAGAACTAAAATTACCGACATAGCCCGCCGGATCGGCAAGTTGAAGTGGCTGTGGGCTGGTCACGTATGTCGCAGAACCGATGGCTGTTGGAGCAGACGAGTTCTGGAGTGAAGACCACGTCTTGTCAAGCGTAGTGTAGGACGCCTTCCGGCTCGATAGACCGACTTGAGGCTGAATGAGAAAAGCATCAGGATACTTGGCGCAAAATGGAGGAGACCTTTGTCCAGCAGTGTCCAATAAATCACTTTATTTGTTACCGCAGTAGTAATTAAGTATGCATATAGTGTCCCGTCGCCGATTACAAATTGAATACCTTTAAGTGATCGAAAATGTCTATTTATAATTGACATTGTCAATTAGTCGTAACCATAATTTGAGCAAAGCATATAATTAATGTAGCAATTGGTATTTCCATTTGTCAAGATGACCGCCTGCCTAATAAAGAAATAATTACGACTAAACAGATGGTAAACTGTACAATTAATTGATAAAAAATTTAGTAAATCATTTTTTGATTAATGGTACGTTATTAGTGGAACCTTGACTGCACTTAATGTCGTTTTGATGATTATCGTTGTTACCAATAGCCAATGTTGACTAGCGATTCAACAGAACAACTTTTTACGATTTGTTTACATAACTTACTTCCAAACTATGAAAATTCTAGAAGTAAAACAACGACGAACGAGAAAATGAGACGGTCAGCTACGCAAGAAAAACTTGAAGCCAAAAATGGCTGTTTCCATTTATAACCTTTGACTGCAATGTGCAAAAATTTCCAATATTTTTGAACATATTCTATTGAAAACAGGGACCAGGTGCTTTTTCGTTCCTGGCCATCCTTTTTTTCAGCTAGAATTTTCTGGCAGTTTCAGCCTCATCATTAGAACACTAGGGCGTCATGGTGTCAGGTAATCGAATGACCTTTTATAGGTATACCCTGGGCATAGCACAATGCTTATTTCATTAGATTTCGACATTATCATCATTGCTCACTATGGTTCCAAATATTTTGTCAATGTATGTGACAAGATCATATTAAGGTTAAATACCTTTTTGTAATAAAAAATGTATACTTAATATGTGCAATGCGGTTTTGACTTTTTGTGATATTTCGTAATGAGCGTTTGATATTACTTTTTGAACCCTGTCAACACTTGTATTGTGAGGATACTGAACATTTCGCTGTTTTCTTTTACATTGATGATAATAATAACAGCCGGTTCCTTAAAATGCCGTGAAAGTTCCATGTGTCAGTGTGTTGGCGGTGAGAAACAAATTAAATGTTTTATTGTTGTATGAGTATGGGTGACATATTTGTGTTTGCATTCAACATTATGAGAAATATAAAAAGTCTTTTTGACACAGATTTTCAATGATGATTTTTAATTGAATTCAAATATTGATATTTTAAATAGATAGAAAATACTTTGTTGCTAGGTATCTTATACCCGGTAATTTCACTAGCTACAGTGCCCTCATCCCGAAACACAAAAGTGCATAACACGTTTCACGGGATAATATTTGGCACTGCGGTGGTACCTACCTAGACGACTCAGTATCGAGTCTACCACCTAGTTAATCGCGAACATTACGTTGCTAACCCGCGCCGATGGTTTACTCGTAGCTACATCGCTACGTTACGAAAGCTCAAACCACCCGTTAGTAGAAACGGGTTGGTCGTGTGTTCGAGTCTGTTTGTGCCGTGCTCGGGCTTGTTTTGAGCTGTTTGCCGTGCAGTTAGTGGACGGGTGTGCTAACCTTGTACAAGCGTTGGGAGTACAAAGCAAATGGGGTTGAATGGGAGGTTTTCTTGGGAAGCGTATAAAGGTTTATCGAATGTTTCAAACGAAATCCGTAGATAAAGGCCCGTATTCTAGAACGAGACTCAAGCGTTGATATTTACTTTGTACTTAAATGTATTTTGTACAGCATTCTTATTATTTCCAACCAAATAAATAAAATCTCTTTAAATATGTGTTTGTACAGCATTTTTATATTTCATTATTAATAATTTTTATATAAAGCAAATTGTGTTGAAAATTATAAATTATGCATTTGTCGTATTATGATATTGGTCAAGATAAAAATTACGAAATCGAATGGAATCGAAAAATAGAAGGGATGAGTGCAATTAAGATACAATAATGATACTATTAGCTCGTTTTAACATTAGCAGAATTGGGGCCCTGATTATCTGAAATTGTGATTTCGTGCGTTGGAGTACATAATGATAGAATAATTGATGTCATTTACTTGGCAGTTCTTTTAAACACTACCTAACATAGTATTAATCACAATTCTACTAATAGCAATAATACTAATGGAAACCTCTCGTTCAATTTCTCAGAGAACACAAAGTATCTACCCAGGATTCCAAGTTGTTGTATGTAAACATATCTAATCGGTTTATGACGTCATTCGTTAAGTGATAGAACCTACAAGGGTGTTACGTCAGCCTTGCTAAGAAACAGTATATATAGGTAAAACCATGTGCAACTATAAGTATTTAATATAATTAACTATTTAAGTCGGAGTATTTGGCTTCCGTTAGATAGGACGATTGAAAATTCGAAGCTTTCAAACATTTCGAGCTTCGTTAAGCTCATATGATATATTATGGGTCGTTACCCATGTGCTGTAATAGTTGTGATGTCGGCTATCGCAACAAGTTCAGGGTTCAATCCCCGTGCAGTACAAATGTTAGTGTGCATAAACATGTCTGTTTGTAATGGTCTGGGTGTTCGTATGTTTATCCGTTGTTGGGTACCCATATTACAGACCATATAGTTTGAGGTGGGTGTGGATTGCTGGAATATACAATCATCGACAAATAAAATAACCAGAGTATAACACACAAAATTGGCAAAATAAAGATAGGAATAGTTCAGAGATATTTTTTTTACCTATTCGAGTTCGTTATGTATGTCAATAAGCATGGTCACTGGGTCCTGGAATCGTGAGAACTATTTCATAATAAAAATAACGATGTGCTTACTCTCAGCGTGAAAAATCATGTATGTATTTTATTGGTCTTCAACTTGGTTAGGTTGCCCACCTATAAAGAAGTCCATTTATAACGAACATTCTATCTATCCATCTATTCAACCTATCGCAGTCTAATGCTGGACATAGGCCTCCCCCATTTTGCGCCAGATATCCCGGTTCTCCGCTTTTCTCATTCAGCCTCTACTAGCGACCTTTCGCAAGTCGTCGGTCCATCGGGCTGGAGGGCAATTAAAATTTAAAACCTTAAAAACATATACAATTTTAAGCAACTTTTGCTATGAAACAATTTTAATAAACGCAATATTTAATATTGTTGTACAAAATTCATGTTTTAAGCATACTAACTACTAAGGCGTGACGTCATAAGTAAGTAGCCATTTGTATGAAGCGTTTTTGGGAAAGTCCATTAGTATGTTTTTAGAATTGGGAAATTTTAGTGTTAACGGAGTCATTATTTTACCAATGTTTCTATTATTTAGCGGTCTATCGATACTATAGCCGAAACAAAAATTGACATCATCCCGATTGTTTGGAATGATTTGTGAATGAGATTCAATGTTTGTGTTGTAAATTAGCGCATGTTTCCCCCCGTGATTTGTTGGCGATTAAACATTGAAGCTGATTGTTTCATTTGTGTTTAAATGAATTGTTTAATTTCTGTATAAATGCATTGTTTCTATTTGCATATGAGAGACGTTTATAAAAGTTGCGTGGTTATCATTGTTCGTCATTTGGAATTTTCGCTTTATCATGCGTATTTATTGGCCGGGTAGGAAACCTGCGGACGCCTACGAAGAAATTCAAAAGTTGCGCATGAATTCGGCTAATCCGCACTGGGCTATATAAGCAATAATAATAGTAAATATATTTATAACAGTATTTTTTTAAAAAAAATCTTTAAGTAATAAGTAAAAACGAAATGTCCTGTTATTATTCTTAAACAAATGCGTTATGGTTGTTACCGGAGTAATAGGTGTGAATGTGTTACCCCACCGAGACGACTAATACATGTTTTCCTTAGTAACACTCGATATAAGCAACGAATATGACTAATACAGTTATTAATGGCAATTGGTTGATAGCCCTCGCTTCTTTAATATAGCTCGTTAATTGGCTAGTTATCGTGCCCAGACGCTTGTGACGATTTTGTATTTAATTATCATCATCAGCCCAATAAACGTCCCCACCGAGGGGCACGAGCCTACCAGTAAGGGATGTAAAGGCCTTAATCGTCCACGCAGGCCCAGTGCGGATTGGCCGAATTCACACACAACCCTTTGAATTTCTTCGCAGGCGTGCGCAGGTTTCCTCATGATGTTTTTCTTTACCGTAAGAGCGTCGGCTAACGTACATATAATTTCGAGAATTCGAAAACACATTTGTACGTGGCGGGACTTGAACCTGCGCCCTATGGTTTGGAAGACAACAGTCATTCAGTCAGTCAGCGCCTTGACAAAACTGTCATGGCATTAGCTAAGTGGCCACCGTTTTGATAACATTAAAAAGTTTATATTATTTTAAAGACTAATGTATATTTTAATACTTAAATTTGCACCAAATAAATATTTTTTCTTTCTTTCACACCATTGAGCCACAGACGCACTTATTAATTAATAATCAAATGTATAATATGTTATTTTTTGCATCCGGAAATTCAGAAAAAGTATTTCGTTTATACACAGGTAGAAAACTTAAAAAGGACAATAAGTACATGTGCTATACGGGCAGGCATATCTCTAAAGAGTTTTATTCCTGTATTTAAAATAAAATGTCAGGGAATGAAAGCGGCAGACGGAAGCGAGTATGCACAAAACATACTGACTGTGTCGTAACTCGTAACTTAAATAACATGCAGGTATATTGACTTATGAAAAATGTATCGTAATACAAAGTAGGTTTTGATTTTACAATACATCTGGAGTGTTTTTATGAATGTTACATTTCAATGACCCACTTCTCGAGTCTCATTATGAATGAGTTTTGAATACATTGGTATGCTGATGTGTCCAATTACAATAAATATTTCAAATGTAGTCCTGTTCCGGGGAATAAATACATAGGCTATGGTGTTTTTATGTTTCGCAATTTTGAATACTGGATAAACTTAGATCGTTTATACTTTAACCCGTTACAGTCTATGACTAGACTAAGGATTTCCTCTTTCTCTTTAACCTATCGCAGTCCACTGCTGGACATAGGTCTCCCCCATTTTGCGCCAGACATCCCGGTCCTCCGCTTTTCTCATCCAGCTTCCACCAGCGGACTTTTACATAGTATAAGGGTTTCCTGACTAGTAAATATTTATTGTGATTATTTGTCATTTCCGCGATAAATCTTCTCGCCGACAGCGTGATAGACAGCATTGCTTACAAGGTACATACAAAAAGGTGTAATGAGAGATGGCTACTTCACGTTCTCTGCTAAATATTTTGTAAGCCGTCCGTTACGGCGCGTCTCCAGTAGAATTAAGATCGGTGACAGCTGTATTTCAAACACAATGTATATTGTTTATGAATTAATTGAATTGAATAATCTGTTGTCACCATCCGGACTTCGTTGTTCGCTTATAATTTTATAAATAATAAGTATCCACTGACATTTACACAGCGCCATCGAGCCCACAAAGCATTTAGCCTGTAATATGGGTAATGAACAACGGAGATAAACATATATATATATATATATATATATATATATAATTAATAATATATCAATAGAAATAGGAACACCGAGACCAATAACAGATATGTTGATGCACACAAATGTTTGTACTGCCTGGGGAACGAACCCGAAACCCTTGGTATAGTACCCAACGTCTCAAACATTACATCACATGGGTCGACAACGTGTAATATATTGTAAATGTATAACAATGGTGACGTAAAGGAAATCACAGTGTTCCGGATGTTATTCCCGATTGTTTATTAGGGAAAGGAAATCTTTTCGATTGTTGTTTGAAGTAATAATATACACAGGAGATGTATGAAGACCAAAGATTGGGTTTATATAAAATGAAGCAAGTCGTCGGTGGCTCAATGTTGTGGAGTGTCGTCCTCCTACCGGGAGGGTTGAGGTTTAAATCCCGCCACGTACATATGTATATTCGAATTTTCAAAAAAATATATGCAAGTTATCCGACGCTCTTACGGTGAAGGAAAACATCGTGAGGAAACCTGCGCACGCTTGCGAAGAGATTCAAAGGTTGTGCGTGAAGTCGTCCAACCCGCACTGGGCCCGCGTGGACTAATCACCGTATACGGGTAGGCTCGTGCCCTTCGGTGGGGACGTTTAATGTTCTGATGATGATGAAAATGAAGCAAATATATTTGATGACATATAGTGTAGTGAGTGGCTTTTACTTATAGTTTATAATCATCATTGTCCTAATATACCCACTGCTCAAAGAAATCCCAAACGATACCACGGATACATACATCTATACGCCTTTCAAAGGCAAGACATAGTGATACTATTGCATTATTGTTCCATCTTGAGTGTATGACCTATGTTAAATAAATAAATTGAATTAAATTGAATAGAATTGAATATAGTTGAGATTAAAATTAGATGAATAATTTCATTTTTTCTCAGTCATCGTACATCAAAATTTCGCCATACAAAAAGTTTTCAAAAAGTACGAGTGTATAAAAACATAGTCCAGTTGTTTCAGAGCCTATTTGGAACAACAAACAATGAAATTAATCCCCCTAATATTAACATTTAAATTAATTATATAATGTACCAACACGGTGAAACATAGTAGAAGAAATATCATAAAAACTTACACCCGTGTTATTTATATTTACTCGGGATAGTCAGGTATTATGGCCGGGATGGTCAGTTCGATCATAAGTGACTCGCCTGACCATGACAGAGTAGTGAAGAAAATTTTATAAAGAATTATTATTTAGTAGGTGCTAGACTCGATACTGAGTCGTCTAGGTAGGTATCACCAGTGCCAGATATCGTCCCGTAAAATAAGAGTGCTATGCACTTTTTTTTTATAACATAGGGAGGCAAACGAGCATGCGGTTCACCTGATGGAAAGTGTCACCGCCGCCCATGGACATTTGCAACAGCTCAGGTCGTAGGGATGTGTTTAGTGTTTCGTGATGAGGGCACTGTCAACGGTGACGGCGCAGTGCGGCATTGATGGAGAATAATAACTGTCTATCAGTTGTTCGTCACCTTCAATGCCGCTCTGTCATAGTCAGGCGTATCACTTACCATCAGGTGAGCGTCCTGACCGCCTTGTTCACTTCGTTACAAAATAAATATTACTTTCTGTCAACACCGCCTTGCACCCGAGGCAACGCTTCTCTTATACCCCGTAATTTCATTAGCTACAGTGCCCGAAATACAAAAGTGCAAAGCACTTGTATTTCACGGAACAATATGTGCAAGGAGTGCAAATGTTCATTTCGACATACTTTTATATGACAAAACAACTCGGACAACATAAAACATCGACATGGCTCAATTTCGACATAACATTAGATAGACATGTCATCACTTCGATACTACTTTACTCCGATAAAAAGTTTGTTCGACATAACTTTTCCAGGAAATAACGCGGGTACGACAACGATTCTACACCGACATGGGATTAGTATGTACCATATTGTTAAATTGTATCATGTATACAAGTTAGTTGGTGCACTTTGAAGTATGCAAATCTCGTTGGTTGCGGCACTCGGCGCACGTCATCAGGTCGCGATGCGTCCCGTGACGGGAGTGCAGCGGCCGGCGTGCGCCTCTTAACTATTCTGACACGCGAGCGGTGCGACCACGCCTACTGTGCCAATGCGGGACAGTCCGAATTTATTTCAGTATATTTGTTGGAAGAGGCATAAAAAAGTTATTTAATATAATACCACAAAATCTTGCTGAATTGACCTTTCACCAGTTTAAATTAAAGATTAAATCCTCACAAGAAAGATTAGTATTCAATAGTATTAAATCCTCATTAAGTAAGGTTACTATACAATAGTTTAATATTTATCGTATAAAGATGTGTGAACATAGCATTCCTGTTACAAAATCATTGTCATAAATAATTGTAAAGTTACGTGTAGGTAAATGATAAAACTCTGTAACCAATGATATAAAAAGTTTAAAAGAGTGACTATGGCGTTTCTTGCCGGCTCTTCTCAATGATCCTACTTATTCCGAACCTGACAGTCTGTAAAAATATAATAATAATAATTAACGATTCGAAAGTATCTATAACAGATTATTTTAATATTTTATTTTATTTGATTTCATAGATTTTTTTTTCACTATTTAGTCCCAAACTAAGCATTTAGCCTGTTATATGGGAACTAAACAACGTATAAATATACACATATGCATTTTTTTTGTAAATACATACACATGATATATAGCAAACACCCAGACAAATACAAACAACATGATCATGCACAAAAATGTACTAATACAACAGATAAATATAAATAGATACACTTTATTGCTCACAAGTAAATTAAAGTAAATACAAAGAAAAACATTCAAGCAAATATACTTAAATATTATACATACTTGTATAGTGCTTTTTTGTAAATACATACATATTATACATAGAAAGTTAAGGTAATACCCGAAAACCCATTGCATTCATCTACACTCGATTTTATTATATTTATCCTCGTTTGTGGCAGGCAAATTGTAGTCACCGTATCACTTTGTTTTCATGAGTAATTTAATAATACTCGACAAAGTACACTTAATATTGTCAAGCCAGGACGGATGCTGAAGTTAGCTTTTATAATATATTGATTCCTGTAACCTTTCTATGGGTGGCGTAGGCCTAATCTAAGAGTGGAAGCGTCTATCATTATTGTTGCAATATAGGAGCACATTTCATATAATATATGATTGTCACTGATGTACATAATATATATTTTTTATGTCAAAAATTAACGGGATGGTAAATGATATGCCTGTCCATGAAAGATGCAGTGTTGATGAAATTTAATGAAATTAGGTCATTCTTTTCCGTCAATACTGTTCTGCGCCTGTCACCCGTGACAACAGATGTTAGGTCTCTTATACCCGGTAATTTTACTAGCTGCAGTGCCCTCATCCCGAAACACGTAAGTGCAAAACTCGCGTTTCAAGGGACGATATTTGGCACTGCAGTGGGACCTGTTTAGACGAATCAGTACGCGGTCTGCCACCTAGGAAAACTCAGCCAAAATTTCCACTGACGTTCATACATCGGTACTAAACAACTCATTAACATATATTCCCTTTTAAAGTACATACGAGTATCTGTTTTACATACTGCTCAGCCATCGAACCCGGAACACTTGATAAATTAGACGTTTCAACTTTCATGCATCATCATCAGCTCATTAAACGTCCCCACCGAGGGGCACGAGCCTACCCGTATAGGGTGATTAGGCCTTAGTCGTCCACGCGAGCCTTGTGCGGATTGGACGACTTCACACACAACCTTCGAATCTCTTCGCAGGCGTGCATTAAGGTTTCCTCACGATGTTTTCCTTCACCGTAAGAACGTCGGATAACGTACATATATTTTCGAAAATTCGAAACACATTGGTGCGTATTAGACATATAAATTAAATTATTTATAAGATTGTGCTGTCATCTTTAATAAACTAACTAGATGCATAATCTCACTCAAAAAGTGTCCGCGCCAAAATTATGCCCGTCGCGTCAGTTGGGCAAAATTTTCGTTCCTAATCACGTCGCTCGCTACATGTAATAGTGACATTGTAGTATGCTCGTGCTTTTGATTTTGAACCCTTTTAATGACGCCATAAGGTCGAAACTTTAATGAATAATTATGTCATAAATATAACATGTGTCAACGTATGTGTCAAGCGGCTAGGATATTTTTTTGGTTGATATTTTCTTCGTGATTATGCATCCAGTTTATTGTTTATCTAAGGCTGTCATAGATAAAGTCGGGACGATGTTAGTGTATTCGTAAGGCAAGGGCTCGACCTATTAGCGATCCTTGTGAGTTTAGCACAGTGTTGCATATTGCTACGTAATTAACATTGCAGTGGTAAGCCACGTCAGGCTGAACCCCAGTACGCGAATGGGATGTAAAGTTTCTCAATCAGCAAATGCTTAACTGGGGACTGTTCACGAAATCGGAATTTGTGGTCGCCGTACAAACATGTTTTACTATGTAAGACTTGGAGGTAAAAATAATAAAATAAATAAATATCCAGTGCTATTCACACAGCGCCATCTATTATATGGTAGCGTGTAATAAGGGTATTGAACGACGGATAAACATACTTATATACGTTTTTTTTTTGTAAAAACATACATATTCGAGGAAAACTGTCGGAGATGAAAAATGCTGGCCAGTTTTGGAACTATCCTATGTACTTTTCGGGAGTTATATCATCGTCAGCTCATAAACGTCCCCATCGAATGGCACGAGCCTACCCGTGAAGGGTGTATATGCCTAAGTCATCCACGCGGGCCCAGTGTGGATTAGCCGACTTCACGCACAACTATTAAATCTCTTTGTAGGCGTGCGCAGGTTTCCACACGATGTTTTCCTACACCGTAAGAGCGTCGGATAAACGTACATATAATTTCGAAAATTTTAAAACACGTTAGTACGTTGCGGATGTTTAATCGGGAGCTATATGAATTTAAAAACATAGGGCATAATTATGAACAAATGAACAAATATAAAAAGGCGTAAATACTTTTTTTGTAGATGTAGAACATGAATAATCATTATTTGACAGCATTACTATTGAACAATACTCTGTTAATGACGGAGCGCTTAATACTTAACGTGTGTGTACGTTATTGTATATACTCGGCTCTCAATTATTAATTAATAGACTCTAACAGTATTTACCGAAATAGTTGTCGCGTTGTATTTTTGTATTGTTGTTTAACAACAGTGAACTTTGATCGTTGGTCACGCCCGCTACCGTTTGGAAAATCTGCCAAGTTATACAAATAAAAATATATTGATCTTATGATTACAACTTCCAACTACATCCATAATTAGTTTCGTATAAGTTTTCTAGACTTGTGGGCAGTAGGCTAATATGGAAATTCAAATCGTACTGAAATCATTGTAAATTTCATGTGAATTGTGTATGAATCTCTTGTTTTCTATTGACTCTTATACCGAGTGAGGTTTAAATCACTGTTGGTGCATTTTGTATTTGAGTGTAATAAGTATAATTATGATTTATACCTGGCATAATTTCAATAACATCAAGCTTATTTTATTATTTTTTTATATTATTTTTTCAACTCAATCGCGCCTAGAGCGCTTTCAATTCAATTTGAGTTAAAACGTATATAAATTGCCATGATAAATGACGGGTTAAATTCCCGCAAATAATAGTTTCATGTGGTTTTTCCCGCATAACATTCGAGTTAAGCACACTAAATATGTAAACTGTAAATTTACCAATGTTCGTCATACAAGTAATATGGTATGCCCTGTGTGGTGATCGAGACCGCAGCTCCCAACCGTGCCCACTTACCAATATGCAATCCTGTCGGAGTGTTAATGGAAAATGATTTTTAATTTAAACGCGACCGTACAAATATATGTAAACTTCATTTTAGTCGGGCTATGTACAATACGTAAAATATCCAACTGTTATTAATTCAAAATTATTTGTTTATGAAGGAAACGTAGGACACCCATATGGACTGATTACCTGGAGGTGGCGGGTAGCAGACGGATGTCGAATGCTAGGGTTCGGTCCGCGTGGAAATCGTTAGGGGCTTATCAGCAGTGCACATAAGACTAATAATGATGATGATGTAATTTCAAAAAGATGTCAGTTTTCCAAAGAGTGTCACGAAAGACAAAAGCAAAGTTGTTGTTTGTGTTAAAAGCTATCTCCAGCAAATCTTCATATTAAATTATACGAGTAAGCCAAAGTGAAAAATTTTTTAAAGAAAACCATAGCGTATGTTGTACAATTTTCTTGGACTTTCTACGACTAAACTAACACCGCGTGTACACCTCAGTTGTTAAACGTTATTGCATGGAGGGCGGCCCGTAGCAGCACAACACGTCTTGACTATCTTAAATGAAGAACCAAAGTAAAATGCTAACACTTTTTTAAACATCTATTTGTATATATTTTAGACATTTTAATACTTTCTATTCTACTACTACTCGAACTGAATTAAACGTTTTCGCATTGAGGGCGATCCGTAGCAGTCCAGCAAGTTACAACCATCTTGAAAAAAAGATTAAAAATTAAATAATAAAAGAAAAGTGTTCTTAAATATTCTGCTTTATTCTACGACAAAACTAACTCCGAATGTAAACCTCAGTTGTTTGTAGGGCGGCTCGTAGCGGCCTAGCAGGTCTGACTGACCTTATTAATTAATAAAGTAACGAAATATTTTTCATTAATTTTTTAATGCTATTCTAATAAAACTTGGAAATTCTATGACAAAACTTAACTCCGCGTGTACACCTCAGTTGTTAAACGTTTTCTGATTGGAGGGCGGCCCGTAGTAGCACAGCAAGTCCTAATTAAAGAACCAAAATTTAGTAAATAATATTATTTTTATTGTTGGACAACTTCGCGATATCTTAATGTTGTTTCCACGTTTTCGTATTTTAGGGCGGCCCTAAGCGTAATTATCTTAATAAAGAACCAAAATATTAATTCAAAATATATAATATTTAATCATAATTTTCTTAATAAAAGTTAGACATTCTACGACAAAACTAACTCCGCGTTAAACGTTTTCGCATTGGAGGGCGGCCCGTAGCGGGCGTGCGCCGCGCCCGCCTCCGCCGCGCACTACCGTTCGCCGTCGCGCGGCAGACTAACGTGCGCTCGTAGTCGCATCGTTGCCGTGACGCTTTCCGTTGCACTGGCCCTCCGTGGCTTTCCGTTGTAGCGGTCGAGGTCGTTACCGTGACGCGCTGTTAGCCTCCGCTGTGTTGACGCGATTGTTACGCGCTCTTTCATAGTGGACGGCGAAGACGACGTTCTTTTGCTGTTTACAGTTTTATGGTTTAAAGAGTTGTTAAGGAGGAAGCTTCTCGTGGTAGTGCTTACTTGAGCATTCCGCTCTTGCCGAAGCGTACTCCTGGAGTACGCTTTGGAGTAAAAGTGCGTTAAGAGTTTTAATCTTGGTTGACTGTCGACAACTCGGTTGCAGTTAGAGTAGCTTGCAGTTGGCTTGTGTGGTGAGGCAAAGAGGTGGTGGACAGTCCACTCGTCGGTTTCCTTTAGGGAAGCTCGCGGGTTGCAACCGTTGTTCGGGGGCGTACGGCCTCTGTTTGTGTGGTGTAACAAGTGAAGAGGCAAAGGTGGCGGCGCCGGGTGGATCCCGCCCTCCAGCGCGCTCGTGCCCCAACGCACGGGCGCTGAAGACGCTGTTCACACGGCGGCCCAAGCCGAAGCCGCCCACCGAACACGTTGAATGCTCTGGTACTTGCAATTTACCATTGTTAAACAACAATACAGTACACCGAAGTAATTAAATTGCATACGAATGACGATTTATTTACATACGAATATTCAATGTTTTTATATGTGTTATTGTTTTAGTATTGTATGTTTGTTTTCTAAAACATTTAGCAAGTAAAAGCCTTTGTAGTACAATGTTTTATTCATGGTTTTTAAAATACATTGTCGTGTTTATTTTGTTTCCTATTTATAATGTATAGTGCCTATTCGTATAATCCGGGCGCCGTGAAAAGAATATTTAAATGAAATTGTGGCGATTATTATACTAAACAGATGATATATATGGTACAAAGCAAAAGTAATTCATTAAAACACATAAGTTTAGCCTGCAGTTTTAATTGTTGCGACAGGCACGTTTTGATTTCGTCTTAATTCAAGGCAACACGTTTATTATGAAATTTTAACCAGCATATACAAATCAATGGATTATAAACAGAAGTCACGTATGTTTCATATACGTACTGTTGATAATTGATTTGACGGTCAGTTAGGTTTTGTTTATTAATGGTTAAAATTATAGTATCCATCAAGCATTTTGTCAATAACTTTAAAACATATACACCAAAATGAGACGATACTCATGCTATTTGGTGATTTAATTACAGTATAATAAATCCGTAGGAATCGGTTCAAACCCTCGATACCCCAGGTGATACTCCCGGCGGTATCGTGGGTCTCTTCAAATCAAACGATACCCCCAACGAATAATGTTGCGACACTAAATCTTAATAAGAGCTTAAGAACGAATTAGTATAATATATTTTTATTAAAAGTAAGTGATCAACATAGCCCACAGGATTAGCAAGTTGTTGTGGCAGTAGGCACGGAACATAGTGCATAGGCCCGATGGCCGATGGGACAAAGGTTCTCGACGAGCGTCCACGTAACGGCCGTAGGTTGACTTACTCCTATTAAACGTGGAAACGCTTGTCCCAATGGTAACCGCTCTCCAGAACCATGTCATGACTAAACTCAAGGAAAAATTAAAGGATGACCTGGTTAAGGAGGCGGTGGATGAGAAGGATGGAAGTAGACTGCTAGGGATCGGTCCGCGTTCAGCAGTGATCATATTAGGCTGGGATGATGATGATACACGGGTGATATTGAAGGTTTCACAGTACAATGGCTTATAAAGATATTGGCGTAAAGGTATTATGATTTGACGACCCATCTAGTGTAATGGTTGAGATGTCGGCTTCTACACCAAGGGTTGCGGGTTCAATCCCCGGGCAGTGCAAACATTTGTGTGCTTCCATGACAAGACAACAGATGTTAGGTCTCTTATACACGGTAATTTTACTAGTTACAGTGCCCTCATCCCGAAACATAAAAATGGGTTACAAATTTGTGCATTTTGGGCATTTGTGTGCATGAATATGTCTGTTTGTATTGGTCTGGGTTTTTCTATGTAAAGAAAAAAAAGAAAGAAAAAAGCTTATTTGACAAGACGAAGACACTACATAACATTGTACATACACATTTTAAAGAAAAACAACAAAAAAATGTACTTATAATTGCTTAGTACCCGTAATACAAGCTTCACGCTTAACTTGTGGCTAGATCGCGGTGTGTAGCCAGTGGATATTTATTTATTATCACCATTATCATATACCGTCACATTGCCATGGGGAGATTGGGCAGCAATCCACCACGCGGGCCCAATGTCTATTAGTGTTGGCTAACGTCACCGTCCTAAGATTGTACCCGGTTACGACGGCTCTGCGTGCCATACACAGCTGGGAATCTTTTTTCTTTTCTCACATCAGATGGCTTCAGCCGGCAGTGTCTTAACCAAACTAGGACAAGAACAGAACTATCCGAATAGTAAAAACATGGTGATGGCGGGTGAAATGTATCATTTTATTTATCATGGGCTTGCTCTAGAAGCACAGACTACTCTGGTGATGATGTGACGTGATCTAAGCGAGCTTGCCCAGAAAAAGTCACTCAATTTTTGAATGCCACTTGGTAATTGTGAGTGACCGGAATTATTATTAAGTATTTAGTTCATTGGACCTTCCGATCTGGTATGTGCAGGTGCAAATCCCGTGACCTACCAAAGTGTTTTCCATTTTTCGAAATTATATATACGTTTATCCGACGCTCTTACGGTGAAGGAAAACAGCGCGAGGAAACCTGCGCACGCCTACGAAGTGATTCAAAGGTTATGCGTGATGGTCAATCCGCACTGGGCCCGCGTGGACGACTGTGGCCTTTACATCCTATACGAGTAGGCTCGTGCCGCTCGGTGTGGACGTTTAATGAGCTGATGATGAAGTAACATCAGGTCATGTCTTCTTACATTGCGATATCATTTTACTACTAGGTTAGTTATAACATTTGAAGATTTAGTATCTTGCGAAAGTATACTATTTTATTATTATCGGTTTCACTGTTTTACACATGTCAACGAGGTGTGTGCTCGCCAACAAGCAATGTCATAAGCTTTGTTTCCCAGAATATAATATTTAATTGGAAACTAGCTTCGCTCGCCTTGAAGGCATTAATTATGTATCAGAGATTATTAAAATAAATATAAGAAAACTAACTAACTAGTCAATACCCAATGCAACTGCATTGGATATTGACGGCGGTAATACGTTATAGTATTCTTTGGTACCTTTTTTTTATTTTTTTTGTCAAATATAGTTTTTATCTTAATTATTCACCATTGCATATTAATTAGTTTATTTAAAAAATCCACTTATTTTTTTGATACTAACATTGATCCTATGTTTTTTATGTTTTCTAAATAGTTTTTGCGTGAAAGCGTAACAAACAAACGTACAGGCACATTCATAAGATTAGATAGTATATAAAAGAGATTTGTAAGCAATATGTTTAACTGCATTATACACTGCAGGTATGCCGGTGCGATTTTGTGACACTAGTTTTTTGCTGTAACTAAAATTTGGCAAAGAAACCGTTGCTCGGCTGCATTCCCACTTGAGGGCTCGAGAGATGACCTTGCGGTGTTTTATGAGGCCTTCAAATGTTTTCATGCAGGTGAATTAAAAACTAGTATTGGGTTAATAACTTCAGGCGTATATAGTACAATAATTTGTGTGCATGAACATGTCTGTTTGAATTGGTCTCGGTGTTTTATATGTATGTATAAAAATATAAGTATGTTTATTCATCCATATCACAGGCTTAATGCTTAGTTTGGGGCTAGGTGGCTCTGTTTGAATGTCAGTGGATATTTAAAATACTAACAACAAATGACCATATAATAAAGACCTCGGAAGTATCCTTTTTCCAACAAAAAAGTCACAACAAAAACCTATCGCAGTCACCTGCTGGACATAGGCCTCCCCCATTCTGCGCCAAATATCCCGGTCCTTTCCTCCAGCGGCCATTCGCAAGCCGTCAGTCCATCGGCTGCGTCTTACGCTTGCAAAGGCGCGATTTTCAATCGGTCCCAATTCTGTTAATTCTAAAATGCGATAATACCTAGTTATTGTGTCTCAATAGTAGTAATTATTATAGGTATTTAATTACTCGACTATTCTTATAAATGTCTCGAATGTCATCTGTTAGTTTTGTAAGTGTATCCCTATTCATTAGGAAATTAATTACAACTCATTTGGTGTAATGGTTCGGACGTCGGCTACTACACCAAGGGTTCCTTGTACAATCCCCGGTCCGTACAAACATGTCTGGATCTGGGTCTGGAAACATGTCTGGGTCTGGATGTTTCTATGTATAATAAATAATAAATAAATATCTACTGACATTCACACAGCGCCATCTAGTCCCAAGTTAAGCGTTAAGCCTGTATTATGGGTACTAAACAACGGATAAACATACATATATACATTTTTTTTTGTAAATACATACATATTATACATAGAAAACACCCAGATTACAAACAGACATGTTCATGCACACAAATGTTTGTACTGCCCGGGGATCGAACCCGGAACCCTTGGTGTTGCAGCCGACCTCTCAACCGCAACACCAAATGGGTCGTCAATGTATAATATGTATGTATTTACGAAAAAAGAAGTGTATAAGTATGTTTTATTATCATCATCAGACACAATCATCATCAAGACGCTTGACTGACGGAAAGTGATACGCTTGACCATGACAGTGTGGCCTTGATGGAAACCAACAACCGATAGACAGTTTCAATAATAAAGAATAAGATAAACAGATCAATGCCGCACTGCGCCCGTCACCCGAGACAACAGATGTTAGGTCTCTTATACTCGGTAATTTTACTAGCTACAGTGCCCTCATCCCGAAACACAGAAGTGCAAAACACTTCTATTTCACGGGACGATATCTGGCAATGCGGTGGTACCAACCTAGACGACTCGGTACCGAGTCTACCACCTTGTAAATTGTGAGGGTCTGAGGATATTTATATTTATCTTATTTATTTATAATCGTATGTATTGTCCGACAGGGGTGCTGGAGATGACGGGTACGGATAATATACGGTTCAGCGGGCACACGCTCGACAAGGCAACCAAAGCGAAGGTCACCCTAGAGAACTTCTACCCGAACCTCATTACCCAGCACTATGAGAGGAAACAGAGGTAAGTGTTACCATATTTGTCACTGGTGTTCACTGATTGCTTGTTTGGTTCCGTGCCGTGGAGGGCCCGTTAAGCTGTTGGTCCAGTTACAATACAATGGTAGGCTTTCACACCCACCGTACCGCATTGGGCACGCGTGGTGGGTTTTGGCTGTGCTGTGCGGGAAGGCTTGTGCCCTGCAGTGGACAGTTATTGGCTGATGCTCATGCCTGCCGTTAACCTGAACAAAGCGCAACGTGGCATTCACTATCTCATGGGATTCAAACGACCTCTCGAATCAAACAGTGATTTAAACTGAACGCAAATACCACGGAGTTACAAAGCAAAATCTCGCTGTTGAGAACACTACTGTTGGCCACAGATGGCTTTTAACCCTCTTACCGCCAGAACGCTTTAAAGAGTCACAAACAGTTAACGGGTAAGGGAGAGCGTAGCTCTCAGCCTTAAAAATGTAGGCATACAAAGAGCCTAAGGGCGTAAGCGTGGGACTGGAACCTTTGCTTAGGGCGTTGCGGGGAGAGGTATGTTTGGGGAGAAGCGGCCCGGCACATGCCGGTATGCGAATAGGGACTATCCCACCACCTTCCCACGGCCTGAATGAACCTGCCAATTATACAGGCCTAAGCGCGGGAGGCGTGCGCGGAACAATGTTAACGCTATCACCACGCGCTCTTCTTCACTGCCTACAAATGGTTCATCTCTTCGTCCTAGTGCCTGTGGTCACTTCTCTCCTTCTACGCAAATAGGGACTGAGCGAACCTAAAGGGAATTGCGAAGGCGTGGGTTGATCACGACATTAGAGATAAGGTCTTGCGCGAATCCCTTTGATGTTGGCTTCCTAATTGGAGGCTAAGCCATTTAATTATTTAAGTGACAAGTCTTTGTTGATTTTTAATAAGCAACAAAAACCTGAAACATCAATAATGTTTTCAAAATAATGCTACCTTTGTTCGTTGTAAGTTTAATTTGAAGTCCGACGAATTAATTTTTCATTTACATAGTTTGATTGATGAGGTAAAATTCTAGTGCAATTTAGAAATATCGAAGTAATGGAAATAAAACTGTAAATTTTTTATAAAAAAAATAACGCGGGCTGCTGTTGGAACTCTAACTATAAGAAATACGTGTTTTATGTGTCGTTATAACCTGTCGTGCTTATAGTATATAGGTGATTTTTTTTATTTTACCAATAAAACAGCACGTGTCTTCAAAAATTGCATTTTCACTTATACGCCATTCAGTTTCAAAAAAAGAAACGAAATAAATTGAAAATTTACCCTGGGTATATTTTGTTGACAACCCATCTTAATTTGGGTCAATTAAACGTAACATATCTTTGAGTTCTCGTGAGAATCGAACCCACGACCAATCGGATCAAGCGGCGATCTCAACTTAACGAACATACGTGTCAAGTACGGAACTACGAAGTTAACGCTTCACAACATTCAGGGAATTTGTCAAGTATATAACCCCATACGGAAAAGGACATTGCGCGCGCCGTTTTTGCATTTCCATTACGACACCCTAATGTCGTTGTCGGTATTAGCAACCTTTGCACTGGAACAATACATTGCAATAACCCGGTTGACTTCGTTTACGCATGGCCTGACATCATAAAAAAAAATATATTTATTTCAGTTCATCATACAAGGATACATATAAATCTAATGCAGTTACACAATTCATAGAACTTCATGTATGTATCACAGTGGGTACCATTGGATCAGTAGCCCTGGACTCCACACTAGGATTCCCTGTGTTGTGGAGGCCAGTGTCTTCCCAGTGCGTGTAAATATATATGGTGTGCGTGTGTGCGTGCGCGCGCGCGTGTGTTTGGGTGGTAATTGTGTGATCATGCTTTCTTTGTCATTCACCTAAATATACATAACTCAAATGTGACTGACTGATAAGGTGATCTATCAACAACACAGCTCAAATCACTGTTGAACCACTTGATCGCCCTTTCATTTGCCATCCAGAGGCAAGACAGTAGGTGTTCCATTGTCTGAGGGGCAAACACAGTCACATATACTGCTTCAGAAATATTCCCATCATACCCGATTTTCACGGCACCGGTAAACACTAGCCCGCAGTCTGTTCATAGTTATCCACAACGCCGAGGGGAGATCATCCGGAGGCAGCTCTTTAGCCCGTTCCCTTTCCCTTATTAAAAGTTGACAACGTACTTCATGAAGTGACGGGTTATTGTTAATGCGCTTACCTGGTGTTAAGTGATACGCCTGACCATGACAAATTCAGTGTTGAAGGAAATTAATAATAGTTGGTAGTTATTATCTATTCAACCTATCGCTGTCCACTGCTGGACATAGGCCTCCCTCATTTTGCTGGTTGAGTGGTAAATGCCCGTAGTGGCCACGCTGGGCAGGCGGGTTGGTAACCGCAGTATGAACCAGTGTACAGGATTGTGCTGCTGCCCACCATCCGGTAAAGTATCCCTTTGCCGCCTCTTACGGCACCCGCGGGAAGAGTAGGAGTGTTGACGACACCTGTATTCTTCTCTGCCGTCACCACACGGCACTGGTATGGTGGTTATTAATGGGTACAAATTAAACAAGCTTCTCCTTAATAGCATTTTTCGCCTCACAAAATATAAGTTACCTTCTAAATTACTAAGGAGGCGTCGTGGCCGACTTATTCTAATAGTATATATTAGATATTATGTAGATAGTTTGGTCATCCAAAGCGCGTCTTAATAATAGTGTCTCGGCCACTAATCATATTCAATGAAAGCCACTGTAAATATATCTCGGCATGTTGGTTGTCTTTTTGCATCTAGATGCGTAGTATGCATTTTTATATAAAACTTCTAAACTATTGTGACACGAAAATAGTAATTCTGTTAGCTTCTTATTTTATAATTTGGTATGACTGAAATGTAAATTTTCCTATATTAATCGATTGATCATTTAACTAAAAATGACATCAAATAGTATATTAAAAGAGCGTCGGTGGCTCAATGGTGTGGACCACAGATTTCCCAATACAGGAGATGGGGCAAGCCGCGTTTAAAGTGCGACAACTGTAAGCTCAACGAGCATACACTGGCTACCAGTTTACGCTCTGTGAGACGAGTCAAGACGCACGAATATTAGAAGAAATACCGTTTTTTTTTTCAAAATGTCATCCTGTGCAATTGTAACATACCATCATCGCAATGAATCAGTAAATTTACCAAGAAATATAATAACTTTTCACAGGTAAGAACTGAAAAGAAATTGCGACACTGGGACTGCCTATAAACTTGGCGGCTTGTCCAGTCTAATGTATATTCTGATGTCTGTGGTGTGGACTGTTCCCCTCTAACGGGAGGTCTGAGGTTAAAATCCCGCCACGTACCAATGTGTTTTGGAATTTTCGAAATTATATGTACGTTATCCGACGTCTTATGTCTCTTACGGTGAAGGATAACATCGTTAGGAAACCTGCGCACGCCAGGCAAGTGATTTAAATGTTGTGCGTGAAGTCGGCCAATCCGCACTGGGCACGCGTGGACGACTAAGGCCTAATCACCCTATACGGGTAGGCTCGTGCCCCTCGGTGGGGACGTTTAATGAGTGATTTCGATTTCGTGTTTGATGAGTTTATTAAAGCCACTAGTATTATTACGTACTACCACTTTAAGGTTAGTTTTTTTCCGTCAACGCTGCCCTGCGTCCATCGTCCAAGACTCACATACCCGGTAATTTCACTAGCTACTGTGCTCTCGTCGCGAAACACAAAAGTGCAAAAACCCTTCTATATCACGGGACGATATCTGGCACTGCGGTAGTGCCTATCTAGACGACTCAGTACCGAGTCTGCCACCTACATCTACTTGTTGCTCCTTCGGTGTTGCGAGTGTCTATGGGTTATGGTATAACTTACCCTCGGGTGAAATAATAGTCACCATAATAGGCCTTATTCGTTCACGCGGACCCAGTGCGGATGGGCCGACTTCACGCGCAACCTTTGAATCTTATCGTAGGCGTGCGCAGGTTTCCTCACGTATGAGCGTCGGATAAACGTACTTATAATTTCGAAAATGCGATAACACGTTACGTGGCGGAATTTGAACCTGTACCCTCCAGATCGGAAGGCAAACAGTCCACACTATGAAGCCACCGACGCTTTTGGTCGAATGATAGTAAAAAAAATTATCATATGGCAACATAACAAGATGGTTGCTCTGTATTGGTACCAACAAAGGACCCCGCCACAGTCTAGACACGGAGTAATTAACCGTTGGAAGATCTTCTGCATCAGTAGGTGCCTAACACCTTTCCCATCGTACTACGCTCATAGTCATGTGTTCTGAATTGAAATGCCGTTAAATGTATACGTACTGTACAGCACACAAAGAGTGTACGCCAATGATATTCTGTATATATAAAGGTAGATACGCCATCCGTGCCTCAAAAACGAACCGCCGAAGAGAGTACAGTTTGTACTCTTTTGTTTAGGTAAATGTGTTCGAAATATGTGTTCGTGTGCTGCCACTGCATTTGGAACACAATTTTCGATTGTTTTGTGAGCATATCACGAATCCATACTTTTTTACATCATTGGTGTCCGCGGCAAAATTGTGCCCATCGCGTCGGCTGGGTTAAGTTTTCATTCAAATTACACATAGTGTGTTCGTGCCTCTTTTGTACCCTTTCAGTGGCGCTTAAATTCAAAATTAAATGAATATTTTTATGTACAAAACCTAGTCTGCTTAATAGCCGCACTACATAATACACGTATGTGTATGTGTAGTGCGGCTCAGAAATATTTTGGTTGACTTTTCTTCGTGTTTTTGCATCTAGTTTTTCTACGAGTAAGACTGTAGGATAATTTAGTGCCGCAATGTTTTGAAGGTAGCTTGAAATGGTTGTCGGAGACGTTTTAACTAAGTGCAGTAAAAATTTTCTATGTATATTGAAAAACAACCATTAGTTCTCTATTCATGTATCTATCCAAATATGATGAAGAGTAAGCCTTCGTTCATAATCGTCATCAGCCTATAACGTCGCAATACATGGCACAGGCTTACCCGCAAAGTTAAGATACGGCCCAAGTAACCAATCACGCGGGCTTAATGTGATTTGGTGGGCGTTAACGACTGTAGTTTGGCGGGCGTTAAGGATTAACATCCAAGGCATGGAAGATTTCATTGTTCGCTTAAAATTGATTTCGGGACTGCTGGAGTTATTAAAAAAAATATTTAACCGTTATATACCAATACTGTCCTGTGTACTGTCTGTCGGAAGACATAGGCTACAATTTCAAAAGAAATGGTAATCTTCACTAAATATACAAATTACACGCGCACAGTCGGGGCGCCCTGCTAGTCATTTTCGAGTCAATTATTTCGTACCCCAGCTGGGGGTCAATAAGATTGCTTTACATATTTAAAATAAGTTGATGTCAATGAAAGATTATGACACAACAAATAAATACTGGAGTGGAGACCGCGTATCGGTAAGCGTAGCGTAGGACGCCATCCAGCCCGATGGACCGACGACTTGCGAAAGGTCGCTGGATGAGGAAAGCGGAGGACCGGGATATCTGGTGCAAAATGGGGGAGACCTATGTCCAGCAGTGGACTGCGATAGGTTGAATAGGAAATTAATACTAAATAGGTACTCACCGCAGTGCCATATGTTGTCCAGATAAATATGAGTTTATGCATTTCTGACAAGTTAAGTATCGGGCTAGTATGCTAGTGAACATTAGGTCTCTAGTTGCATGAGATACCTAATATCTGTCGTCCTGGGTGACAAGCGCGGGGAAGTTAACGGACAATATAAATCACCTAGTATTTACAGTTCTCAGTTTATCAACACTGCATCTGTTATAGGAGGAAACAGTATCCTATTAGCGAACAGGTGGTTCCGTTAACTTTATATTATTCAATTCTCTAGAAGTCGCGAACTTTCGAATGTCTTCGGTCCATCGGGACAAGTCGTCCTACGCTATCATTCCTGGGAGACGCTACGCTAAGGACATCAAAAATTACCATTGCGCAAAATTAATAATCACGGCTTACCTTTAAGTCTGACTAATAATAACATGAAAGGGCATTCTAGGCTGAAAGGTCTTATATTTCAGAATTCACAGTGTTCAGTACAACTACGCAGGCCCCGTTTCCAAATGACCTTTCGTCCCGCGTCATTACGCTCAACTTATAAATAGATTACACTTTGAGGCTATTTATATTTTAGAAATGGTTGATTAACTTGGATTTTTAAACTTGCCGATTCGTTTACGGTTGGCAAAGCGCAATGGAAAAATAATGCGCGTTTAGCCGAATTTTTGAACTAGCGTTCATTTGTAAACAGCGCGATTCCGCGATTTATAAATATTGCGACAATTTCAAAATAGTAACTGTGTTTTAAATATTTATTAATTGCTGTGCACCGCGGTGTTAAACATTTTCCCGCAGTAAAGCTTAGCCTATTTGTTATTCCGGGGTGTCAGCTAATTCCAAACCAATTGTTTATTGAAATCGTTTCAACAACTAAGACGTGACAAAGTAACAAACAGACTCACAAAATTTTGCCTTTATTATATTTGATTCACAACCGGTATTTTCCACCATCAGCAATAACATATGAAACCTTAGATTAATAAAAGCGCACCTTATTTTATTTGTCGCTTCATCGATCACTATTGTTTATCTGCAAGCAAAATTTTATTTTTAAACACTGAAACCAATAAATATAAGGTTAATTGATGCTTGTGAGCAATGAAGTCACATATCAGTAACCTCATACAAAATATATGAATTTTTGACAGTTCATAAAAAGTACGTCAACGATTTGTGGTGATAACTACCGGAATAACTGTGGTATGTGTGTGCTGTCGACCAGTCCGCACTAGGCCCACGTGGATGACTAAAGCCTATACACCCTCGTGCGTGATATTGGGCTGATGATACGTGGTGGTCTGATGGTAACTACATATAATTGTATTATGTTATTTTTCTAATGTGTGACTGCAATTGTTATAAATCCTTGTATAAGACACCAAACCATGACCTTACCCAACGAAACATGTGACGAAAACGTATCGATTTATTTAATTAATTTTAGTCACGTCTTTGGGGTAACTGATCTGTTCTTACAATATGTATAATGTGTCTACATTGTATTCATCGTTTTTTTTATTGTTTAATGAAAAAACAAACGTTAAGAATTTGTGTATTATATTATCATTGTTTAATAATAACATATAAACACTTTCGTTATTTAATTATCTGTCTAGCCATCACCAGCCCGTCTGCTGCTTTAATTTTTAATTTAATACTTTTGAAGTGCCGTTGTAAAATATTAAATAAAATATTTATCATAGTTTCAGTATAGTTTTGTGTAGAACCAATTAATGCAATTCCACGTTTGAAAATATTTTCCATTAGTACACAACCTCGAAAATTCCATTGGTAGTTAAATTAAGCGGGACTTAACCAGTGTATACTCGCTCGCTTTATTACTGACGTTGGAATTACACGGATATGACATGGTATGAAATTTATTTGCTAACTGAATAATGCGTTAATTTTCTTATCAAAAACGTATTAATTTAATTATTGATGTCACTGTAGTTTACATTACACAAATCGAAATTTACTCCCATCTTAATCTAGAAGATGACCTTAAATCTATCGAATAAGGTTCGAGACAATCTCCGTCTGATAATAAATAAATATCCACTGACATTCACACAACGCCATCTAGTCCCAAACTAAGCATTTGGCCTGTAATATGGGAATTAAACAACGGATAAACATACTATTTTTTTTTGTAAATACACATATATATAAACATTTGCCTAGTTGCAATCACGGAGCGTAGTTTAGTTTGAAAGTGTAAAATGTAACTACAGTTTCAGTACTTGGACCAAATTACTGGGTCAAAAGAAATATGAGGTATCCATCAAGTCCCTCTTCCGCCGCTCTGCTCTGTCATTGTTACATACTTGAAGTATAGGTTAGAGGTATATCTGTCACCGGAAAATAAAAAGAATCGCAAATTGATTAATTTCTTAGGAAATTTATAACTTGTTGCAAGATTCTGCACTAGAGGTACTTTGAAACGTCTCGTGGTCAATTTATAAATTTACGAATATCCATTCGCTTCACGGGCGACGAAGCGGCACAAACATTTTTTGTTATAAAATTGTGAACAACGACGTTATTAGGAAATATTTTGGTTGAGGCCACTATAAAACTTTCGTAGCTCTGTGGTAAATTTCATGTATTACTATATTTTTGGGGTGATTTGGGTAATTTGATCAATATACTGAAATGTTAGCGTAAAATAATACATTTTATTTCTGGTGTAGAAACCTACGAGAGTTTATCAATTTCCGTTTCAGAGGCAAACGAGCATACGGTTCACCTGATGGTATGTGACACCTCCGCCCATGAACATTTGAAAGACCTCAGGTCCCAGAAATGCGTTGTCGGCCCTTTAAAAGTGTGTACGCACTTTTTTTGAAAGACCAGGTCGTAACGCTCCGGAAATGTTTCCAGAGGAAGTTCATTCCATAGTTTTGCCGATCAATCAATTTGCGATTTTTGATTTTCCGGTGACATATCCATGTAAATCTGTTGTACGAAAGTTCAAAGTAAGCATGTATTTGATACAACATGAATGATGTATCCCCGATTCCAGGTATGAATATAACATCAAGTGATGTTTTGTTAAATTATGCCGGCCCCGGATACCCGACTACTGTTGGCCAATATGGTCTGTTCTATTTAACTAGTCGAATGTACGTCACAGTAGATTTCCGTGTTTTTTTGGTACACAGTACATTATTCATTTCAGTGGTCCACTTACATATTTCTAAGTTAAGATTGTATTTGACGATGTGGTAATGTTCGAAGTTGCTACGCCATAGATTCCGAATCTGGTACAGTTGTTTGTGAGCGTAGAACATTGGTCTGGGTGCGTTTTTATTTATAGTATGTCTATACAAAGATACTTAAGTGTATTCGTTATTTATGCATATTTGGTTTTAGTGCGCGTATAAGTTTCATGTAGACGTACTTGCATCACTGATTAGAATATTGATTTTGTATTTTCGGTAGTTTGTATTTGGAAACCTTGTAATTTATTCAACGTTTTTATGAATTCAGAGAGAATATCCATAGAGTTCTTTCTTTGAAACGTCACAAAAATGTGCATAATGAATGAAAATTAAATACAGCAATCAAAGTATCGGTCCTTGCTTCGAATTATGTTGTGTACTTGATATTTCAGTGTGATTATACTAAATTTAATTTCGTACCAATTTGTTTGTTGAGAAATCAAGATAAAAGATTAACGCTTCGTTCGTATCGTGAGTCGCATTCGATTTATTGGAAAACGTAGATAAAATGTCCGATTCATTGGTTCCTTTGATTGTGCGTTTCTGATATGACCATTATATTACGTGTGCCCAAAGTAACTCGTTATTGATGCGCGAATTTACTTTTGGTGCTGTCCGTATTGTGACACCCTCGAAAGGCACCTTCCAAAGGTCAGTTGAAGGTCTCGTGAGCCTTCTGTGATTTAACACTAAGTGGCTCGGTGAAAGGGCTAGTGCGTTTGTTCGCACGTGTCAAGCAACTATCGCAGTGGTTGATTGTCGGTTGGTGGACTCAACATCATCGCGAAACCGTTTTTTAGGGTTCCGTAGCCAAATGGCAAGAAATCTGGCAACAATGAAATCTTTATTCCTAACTTGCTGCTGTTGTTAGCCGCAGATTATTACCTTAGCTTTATCGGGCAAGTGGCGACCGCAGATAGGTTAAGGGTCTAAAAGGCGTATAGTTCATCATCATCAGCTCGTTATACGTCCTCACTGAGGGCCTTGATACTACTCGTAAAGGGTGTACAAGCCTTAGTCGTCCACACGGACCCGGTGCGGATGGGTGACTTCACGCACAATCTTTGAGTTTCTTCGTAGGCGTGCGCAGGTTTCCTCACGATATTTTTATCATCACCGTCTGTTTATCTTTGAATATATACTCTTTTGGTGTAGCGGTTGAGACGTTGGCTGCAACACCAAGGGTTCCGGGTTTGATCCCCGGGCAGTACACACATTTGTGTGCATTAACATGTCTGTTTCTAATGGTCGGGGTGTTTTCTATGTATTATATGTATGTATTAAAAAAATGTATATAAGTATGTGAATCCGTTGTTTAGTACCCATAATACAGGCTTTACGCTTAACTTGGGGCTAGATGGCGCTGTGTGAATGTCGGTAGATATTATTTATTTATTTTTATTCCTAAGTAATCAGCTAATGTTTTTGATTTTAACCATTTGGTATTTTGAAGTTGGTGTACCTTATTGTAAGACACAAGTCATGAAGTCACCCATCACACTCAAACTCAAACTCAAAAATGTTTTATTCAAATAAATCATTACATGACACTTTTGAATCGTCAAGAAGTTATTTTTAATGAATCTACCACCGGTTCGGGAGGTTGTTATCTACCGAGAAGATACCGGCAAGAAACTCGTGTAGTTACTCTTTTCAAAAAATGGGGTTTACAATGTTCTCATTTCGAGTCAAATTTTATATAATACTATTGGTTTATACATAGCTGTAATATGTCTAATTTATATAATTCTATATTATCATCCTAATTACATTATTTTTACTTGGAACACAATGCGAGCACATTAAGACCAAATAATGTTATCGGCTCAATAGTCGTTAACACAGTAATATCCTTTTTTCAAAAGGGTACTTTTAATTATAGCTTTAAACTTAAGTAAGGGAAGATCGACAATATATTGTGGTACTTTATTAAAATACTTTATACAATTACCAACAAAAGATTTACCCACTTTGTGTAGCCGAAGATTTGGAACACACGTCCATCTAATGTGAAACTGACAGAGATGCGTTAGTTACTTGTTAATTTTGTGTATTATGTTTGTGATATTATTTTTCCCTTCCTTAGCCTTAAATTGTCTCAGTGTGAAATTCAATTGTGTTAGATGTGCATTTTGATAATTGTATTAAATGTAATTCTGTTAGTGACGTTATCTCAGGAGGCCCCGCCAGAATAACAGTGCTGCTACGGCGTTTACGGCTTACGCTGAGGCGGGACCTTTTGTCCGTGTCTTTGTTTTGTTTTTAATTGTTTCTATGTTATTGTACCAATGTAAAATATTGTCTTATATGTTTGTTTTGTTGTCCTATTGCTACTGTTTTCGTGTATTTCTTTCTTTTTGTGCACGGTCAATAAATGTTTTTTCTTTCTTTCTTTCTTTCTAATCTGCAATGGTCTTGTGCTAATCTATGACAGAGTATTACGCATTGACGCGACAGTGCGTATATCAAAAACGGTGTTACCCATTCCGCGTCCAATTTGTCGATTACGTCGATTAGTTAACCTTCAAATTGATTTATTGATATTTGGCGTAAGGTTTGATATGACCTCACCTAACTATATACAGTTACCGAAGTGATACTATAAAAATCTGAAGTTAAGGAAAATGGCGGTATTACGTTGGTTAACGAAGGTCGACGTTTTGGATATGAATGCGATAGAGAACAACTGAACTAGATAACTGCCTTGGTAGCGTTGTTGAGTGTCGGGTCGAGTATAGGGTCGTGGTTTTTAGTCCCACGGAAAGGCCACAAAAAATCAAAGTTAAAATAAATATAAATAACATTAAAATTATTCTAACTTTAAATAACATTTATTGATATATTTAATCTTAGTGTTACAATATGTCAGTTTCCCGCGTACAATGCTAATGTCAAGAGAGAGATATTAGTGACGTGACATCACTCTTCAATTGATTAGGGATGGGTTGCGTTGGTCGTTTTTTCCGTCTAACAATAATAAATATCCAAAGACATTCCCACAGCGCCATCTAGCCCCAAGTTAAGCGTGAAGCCTGTATTATGGGAACTAAACAACGGGTAAACATACTTACATATATTGTTTTTTGTAAGTACATACATATTATACTCGTACATAGAAAACACCCAGACTATTACAAACTGACATGTTCATGCACACAAATGTTTGTACTGTCCGGGGATCGAACCCGGAACCCTTGGTGTTGCAGCCGACCTCTCAACCGCAACACCAAATGCATTGTGCGTTGTTTTTTTAAGTATGGCTAGGACATTTCAGGCCAAATCAAATTACCTGATTGTGTGAAAAAATATGAATATGTACTCTGGAAAGCCGTGTCGTGCGCTCCATATATGCAAATAATCAGTGCATACCCTGTGCGTCCAGACAACCCGGAAAATCGATAACATATGAAATGACCGACTCGCGCTTGGCCAATTTTTTACCCTGGCCCTTACGCGGTCCCACTTCAATCATCATACGTGTGTTAGGTGTCACGATCATGATAATCAAGCTGTTTATCGTCGGGACAATCCCCTTGTTAGCCGTTAACCTGTGCTACCGTAACGTTATCTATCGTACGATCCTCGAAAACAGATAAAACATAATCGTTGACACAATCGGATATGGTGATACTGTATTATTATCAAATTCGGGGACATTATATAGGAAGATGTGTACAGTTTTTCAAAAAGGTACCGCAAAATATTGTAGACTTGCCATTACACATGTTTAAAGCTAGAATAAAAAATATATCCAAGCGGGAGTGGAACTCGCCCGTGGAGAGTTCCGCAGCAGCAAGTGACATAAAATAAAATTATTTTTATTTACTTAGGCACCTACTACAGCTATTGAATAGTGCAGTGCTGCTTATAGTTTCGGAGAAAAAAAACATACGGACGGACGGATAGACAGAATTAACGAAGGGTTCCGTTATTTGCCATTTGGCTACGAAACCCTAAAACACCTTTCTAAAAAAGGATATTAATGACGAATATTTATGTGATAAAAATCCGTGGTCTTATACTGCTCAGCTACTTCAGTGTTTATAATATATTTTACATTAAGTATTTGTTTTAAAAAAGGCTGCACTGTTTAGTTGAGTGCTTCTTTCTCAACAGACCAAACCACTGAAGCGCTATATATAAAATTCATATTTTTACTTTAGTATTATAAATGTTTTGTTCATTGTATATTTGTATATTTTTGACGTTCCTAAGTGCTTTTTCATAAGCTAAATTTGAATAAATGCATTTTGATGATTCCCTTCACCGTAAGAGAGTCGCATAAACGTACATATAATCTCGAAAATTTGAGAAAGACATTGGTAATTGGCAGGAATTGAATATGTACCCTCCAGATCAGAAGGCAACAGTCCACACCAATGAGCCACCGCCTGCCATGTACATTTATAATACTAGAGGGCATTGGAATACGTTGACGGCTCTTTTACAGGGATACGCAATGAATTATTCCAGTATTTCGTCAAACCGCAATCACTTTCCTCAATTTGTCGATTCATAGGGCTGGAGTGTGCCCTACACTTGGCAAAAGGTCGGAGTCAAATTGAGATTTCGTCTAGGTCGGTAGTTAATCGGCTCTGATCGGCCTACTGCCACTTCTTAGACGGATTAGGACGGCATGCTCTTGTCTCGAGGATCCACCTTCATATATAGACTACTGGTTTCAAGTTATACTTGTTGGCAATTAGGAGAAAAGTATTTATTATTTTTACTGGTACCGGCTGTTGTGTACAAATTGATAACACTTGTTATGGACACGTTAAGCCCTCAAAAGATTTGCTTATCGTTTGGAAACCAAACCCCTACTCATGGTTCATATTGAGCCCCCGGATTCCGAAATAGATTTTTCACTCAAACGATGGGTTGAGCTGTTTCACACCAAGGGTTTGATCCAGAAGTCTCAACCGCTACACCAATAGCTCGTCTAAATGCATTTCCGATGAATCTAAATTAATTTAGCCTGTACTTAACATTTTTTTTGTTTACATCATTATCTAGCCTTTATCTCTTTATTTGGTGTCGACGCAGTAAGTATTTTTCTTCCATATGGAAGAAAAAGACTGGTCATCATCAGGTGTGATGTGGATGACATCCACACAGACCCCCTTCACTTCACACTCATGTCCATATTTACACAAACCATCCGGCTTTTCTTTGGTCTTCCTCTTTAATGCACCCATCCATATGCAGATTTAACACACGCTTCGTAATGCGCCATTCATCCCTCCTTTTCTTCGCTGGTGCCACTTTCAGGCTTCCCCTTACACACACATTTCGTATCCCAATCTCTCGTAACACCACACATTTATCTCAACAATCTCATTCCGTTGACGCAAATTCTTCTAAACAGCTCAACACTCAGATCCATACATGACGACAAATACATGGCGGTTTTGTAAATTTTGCCCTTCAATTTGAGGGGTATCCTTGGGTTGCATATTTTCAATATAAAACGTGATGTTATGAACCAGTTTTAGTTTTATAAAATTACAATTACTTTGCTAGATTATAAAAGTAACATATTTGTAGGCAACTTCCGTTAACTTCACTAAGTTTTATCATTCATAGCTGACCACTTTTGTAAGAACATTTGACGTATTTAAAATTTGTACGAAGTCATACACAGTATTAAATATTTGTGAAGTTATTGTTCTCGGTTACATTGTTTTGTCACGTGTATTTATTGTTCGAAAATGTTACCATTATGTTATGTTTACCTTGAGTTAACCGTGAGTTTAGAACATCATAATTTAACTTGTGTTATTTAAAATTCAAAAAATTCAAAATTATTTATTCAATTTAGGCTTACAAAAAGCACTTATGAACGTCAAAAAATATACAAAAATATAATTAAAAACAATTAAAAATGCTAAACTAAAAATATGAATTTTGATGCTTTGAAAAAAAGCGCTTCAGTGGTTTGGCCTGTTGAGAAAGAAGCACCCAAGAAAACTCAACAGTGTAGCCTTTTTTAAAAACAATTACTTAATGTAACAATATATCATAAACACTGAAATAGCTGAGCAGTTTAAGACCATGGATTTTTATCACATAAATATTCGTCAATAGTGTAGTACCCTTTTTTAGAAAGGTGGTTTTTTATTCTAGCTTTAAACATGTGTAATGGTAACTCGACAATATTTTGCGGTACCTTATTGAAAAACTTTATACATCTTCCTATAAAAGATTTACCTACTTTATGTAGTCTCAAGTCTGGAACAGTAAGTTTGTTTCCATTCCTAGTATTAAAATTGTGTGAGTCACAATTTGTTTTTAAAGGTATGATAGTATTTACGGACGTAAATTAAATTTTCATAAATATATTGTGATGCTATAGTCATTATATTTATTTATTTATTTAAGATATTAATAATAATTGTTGTTGCGCAGAATCTAATTTAATTTCTTGATGATTGTCGCGGAAAGGCAATAGATAATTTGCTAATTGTGGGCTCAGTTATTCTAACGGAAATTATTAAGGCGTTGTTAAAGCAGCAACTTATGAACACTTTCTGTTAAAAAATCAATGGCCCAGCTTTCAAGTTTATCTGAGCCTTCCCACTACGCAGGCCCAATGTGGATTGGTGGGCGTTAACGACTACCATCCTAAGATTTTAGCCGGGACCGACGGCTTAAAAGGCCCTTCGAAGCACGTACTTAATCATGCTTTTCGATCAATCGGGTGATTGCACTTAAGATCGTTGGTGTGGACTGTTGCCTTCCGATGTGAGTCATCATCATCAGCTCATTAAACGTCCCCATCGAGGGGCACGAGCCTACCCGTATACGGTGATTAGGCCTTAGTCGTCCACGCGAGCCTTGTGCGGATTGGACGACTTCACACACAACCTTCGAATCTCTTCGCAGGCGTGCATGACGGTTTCCTCACGATGGTTTCTTTCACCGTAAGAGCGTCGGATAACGTACATATATTTTCGAAAATTCGAAAGCACATTGGTACGTGTCGGGATTTGAACCTCAGCCCTCCCGGCAGGAAAGCGACAGTCCACACCATTGCGCCACCGACGCTCTACGATTTTTTAAAATTATATGTACGTTTATTCGACGTTCTTAAGGTGAAGGAAATCATCGCGAGGAAACCTGCGTACGCCTACGAAGATATTCAAGGGTTGTGCGTGAAGTCGGCCAATCCGCACTGGGCCCGCCTGGATGACTAAGGCTACCTTTTACGGGTAGACTCGTGTCCCACGGTGGGGACGTTTATGAGCTGGTGATGATGATAATAGGTGATTCCACTAATCAGTCCATTTTTTTCCGAACTGACTACTGCCGTTGCCGAATGCCGAATGTTAATCAACAGGTGTAATGTGTCACAGTATCGTATTCGTCACCAGACGTAATGCTTCGGCGGACAGTTGACTGCTTGACGTCATAGCCGCGTGACGTCACGGGTTTTGCATGTCCATTGGCACGCGTGCAACTCACTTGTTGCATACCGCCGGCGGGAGCCTTCGTCACGAGTCCCTGTAGGTTCGATCAATCCATATTCGCGTTACCTGGACGCTTTTTTCTCCAAACATACACTAGGTTACCTAGCCTCCCATGCAACGCCGAGGTTTGCGTCCCACTCTGGGTCAGCCTTAGGCTATTTGCAATTTTTTTTTGGGCTCCATCCATCTGCGCTCTCCACAGACATCCGAATATACAGTTAGACTGGACAAGCCGCCAAGTTTATAGGCAGTCCCAGTGTCGGTTCTTACCTGTGAAAAGTTATTATATTTCTTGGTAAATTTACTGATTCATTGCGATGATGGCATGTTACAATTGCACAGGATGGCATTTTGGAAAATAACGGTATTTTTTTCTAATATTCGTGCGCCTTGACTCGTCTCACAGAGCGTAAACTGGCAGCCAGTGTATGCTCGTTGAGCTTACATTTGTCGCACTTTAAACGCGGCTTGCCCCATCTCCTGTATTGGGAAATCTGTGGCGCTCTCAAATTATCTGATGAAACTGAGAAGGCCAACAGCAATAAGTCATTCCGAAAAAAAAGAACTTCTTGCATAGGCATATATATAGGAACTGATCGTAATGTCAATTACTCCTGTTGCTGTACTGAAGTGTTATCTATCTTTATAGTATGAGTTCCATCTATCATGATTCTTTGTCACGCGATTTTTTAAGTTTTGCTTTAACCTTTTCGCCTGGATTCCATACACAATTGAAAATTTATTGTTCTTGTTGGATATATCCATTAGCGGCGGTTAAAGGGTTACGTGTAGCTTTACTTCATCATCATTATCAGCCTATAATGTCCCCCGTAACTTTACAAGGTGACCCGAAAGACAAAAGTGCATAACACTCGTGTTTCACGGAGCGATATCTGGCACTGTGGTGGTACCTACCTAAACGACTCAGTATCGAGTCTACCACCTACTAAGCGCTTTCACTTTGCCGAAAAGGTTGACGCATTGGTAAAAATATGAATAATACAAATTGGTATTATTCTTAATATGTTATGCATATAGTACCTATTTCCTGTTTTTGCACAATCCGTAGTTTAGTGTACGTACGTTTCTCTTAAAAACAACCGGATAGCTTAACCTCCATAAGCCTGAAACAAGAACTACTACTAGGTGTAAAACTCGGTACTGAGTCGTCTAGGAAGGGACCATAGCAGTGCCAGATATCGTCCCGTGAAACAGGCGTGTTAAGCACTTCTGTGTTCCGGGATGAGGGCACTGTACTAAGTGAAATTACTGGGTATAACAGACCTAACAATTGTTGTCTTGGATGTCGGGCGCAGTGCGGCATTGTTGTAGCATAATAACTTAGTTGTTGGTCTCCTTCAATGCCGCTCTATCATGGTCAGACGTATCACTTACCATTAGGTGAGCGTCTAAACATAAAAACATTAGCCTTTGACGTCCCTCTGCAGGCATAGGCCTTGCCACACAGTGTGGCAATGAGGAGTTTGGGCCGTTAACTACCACGCGGACTCTATGCGGATTAGTGGGTGTTAACCAGTACCATACTCGTACTATGAAAGTAGCCGAGAATGACAGCTTAATGTGCCTTCCAAAGCACGGAGGGACTAAAGATAAGTTCGATCTTTAAAGGAACCCACCAGCCGCTACTCCATCGAATCCTCAACTATAAGAATAATATAATGAAGACGTTTTCGATTATTTGTTGAACACTCTTAATAATATTAATATGAAAAAAAAAACATACGTAATTGACACACAATTCAAAATCAAAAGGCATTTACTGCCAATAAATGCTTTGAGTATTTCCAGTTTATTTGGCTAATTGTTTATCGTATAACATGAAAATGCCTATTTACGAAAATGTAGACTTGAGAGAAAATATTTTTAGATTATAAGAACATAATCGGATTTATGAATATTTTTTGTAGCGAGAGGTCGAGCTACACAGCTATTGGCGAGAAATAAGGCGGCGTTAGCAGAACGATTTTGTTTTGGCAACGCCTGCTACCAAATCCCCTAAGTGAGAAAATGTTTTGGCTAAAATGGAAAAAGATTAGGCTTTGTCTATTGATTTGTATTGGAGAAAGAAAGAAATCTTACAATTTGTAAAATATATGTAAGGTTTTTATATGCTCTGAGTGCAGTTCGAATAATAGACTGACACTTTATCTAAGTCAATCATCAACCACCCTTAGTGCTCAGCATAATTTTATGAGGACCCATTTGGTGTAATGGTTGAGACGTTGGCTACTACAAGGGCTCCCGGTTCGAACTCGGGCCGTACAAACATTAGTGTGCATGATTATGTCATGTATTTAATTTGAATAAGGAAATACTTAGGCTACTTTTATTTTAAAAAAAATTTTTTATTATTGTTGCGCAGTTTAAGTCGGTTGAACAGCGCGTCTTAACGTGACTTAACGAAGAAAATTTAATCAAGTTTGGTGTGAAGTTACAACACATAGACTGTGGGAGAATTTCTTACACGTAATACCGCGGGGCACAGCTTGTTGTTTATATTTTCTCGTATACAGGTATTGGCTCATTGGTGTGGATTGTTGCCATACGATCTGGAGTGTGCAGATTCAAATCACATCACCAATGTCTATTCGAATTATTTGTACGTGAGGAAACCTGTGCACATTTGCGAGAAAATTTAAATGTTATGTGTGGATTTCGGCCAATCAGCACTGGGCCTTCGTGGATGACTAAGGCCTACACACACTATACGGATAGACTGTGCCCCTAGGTGGGGAGGAGGAAGAGCTGATGATGATATTTTTGATCGTCAGTCTAACACTGCCGTCTGCCACTCTCCTTCGTTTTCTTTATCTCTTTCCATCTTAATTATTTTACTTTATTTTGCCGTGTGCCTTACAACGTGTTTGTGCCCTTTCAGATTGGAGAAACTGGAGGAGTCGCTCAAAGATGAGAGCCTGACAGAGAGCCAGAAACAAGAGAAAAGGCAACAGCACGCGCAAAAGGAAACAGAGTTCCTGCGGCTGAAGCGGTCGAGGCTTGGCGTCGAGGACTTTGAACCGCTCAAGGTTAGACTTTATGTTATATCGGTTAAAGTTGGGATTTAATTGTGATATCCATAATAGTGAAAAATTGGCTCCGTGGTCTAGCTACTGCCTCCGTGGTTTAGTGAGTACAGCGTTCGTCCGCGTGATCCGGGTTCGAATCGCGGGAACTGCGGCGTGCACTCCATTATGAGAATAAGCAGTGCGTCCTGACAATCCGAAAAATCGCTAAGATATTTTAAAAAATCCCACTTATTCGCCCATTTTCCTCCACAGGAAAAACCATAGGCGATCTGCTGTCATCAACAGAGCTCAATTTGATAAAAAAAATAATCTTAATAGAACTAGTATTGTACGTTTGTACATATTCTACGTCTTAGTACCATTCGGATTTAATATGAATTCATCGTTATTGCGCCATGAAATTCGGTCCCTTAGATGTGACATAAATAGTTATGTGGAGTTATACATATCTGGCGTTTATCTTTATTCCTTGAGATCAGCCAACTCTATGACTATTCACGTTGAAGATGGAAATCTGTTTCGGTTAAACTGAGATTCGTCATCAGCTCATTAAACGTCACCACCGAGGGGCACGTGCCTACCCGTACGCGGGTGTATAGGCCTTAGTCGTCCACGCGGGCCCAGTGGGGGTTGGACGACTTCACGCACAACCTTTGAATATCTTCGCAGGCGTGCGCAGGTTTCCTCACGATGTTTTCCTTGACCGTAAGAGCGTCGGATAACGTACATATATTTTGCGAAAATTTGAAAACACATTGGTACGTGGCGGGATTTGAATCTCACCCCTCCCGGTATGAGGGCGACAGTCAACACTGTTGAGCCACCGACGCTTTCTAACTGAGATTAACGTAGGTTTTATGCTCGAGTGGTTTCTGTTCTGACTGCACAAAATAAGTAATTAGATATCAAGTATTTATGGTTGTTTTGATCGACTGCTGTGAGTCCTTTAGCCTTTAGGGTTTCCCACCTAATATAAAATGTATTGCGTCGGTTATGATTAGTTGAGGCCAAATGCGATTTATCACACCAACGGAGCGTAGTGTATTAATTTGAAAAAATAAGTCTGCACAGAATTTTTTGCCGGATTCCTATCAGTTTATGGTTACGCCTAACTGATGGTAGCTTTGGCGTTCATAAGTAGGTACTTTCAGATTATCATATATGAATATTAAGGCTGTTGAGTTTTATTGAGTGCTTATTTCTCAACAGGCCAAAACCACTGAAGCGCTTTTTTCAGTGCAGCTTCCGAATGATATGTATGTGTGTTGATCTTAGATAAACAATAAACTAACTTAATGCACAATCACGAAGAAATATCAACCGAAAACAGCCCGAGCGCTTGTCACATACGTTGACACATGTTATATTTTTGACATAAAATTATTAATAAGAATTTTGACCTTTAGACGTCATTAAAAGGGTATAAAATCAAAAGCACGAGCATACTACAGTGTCACTATGACGATGAATATGATGAGGTACAATGATATTCTGTATATATAAAAGTAGATACGCCATCCGTGCCTCAAAAACGAACCGCCAAAGAGAATACAGTTGCAGGCTCTTTGTTTAGGCAAATGTACGCTCATTCGAAATGTGTGTATGTGTGCTGTCACTGCATTGGGAACACTTTTTTCAGATGTTTTGTGAACATATCACGAATCTTTACTTTTAACATCATTGATGAAATATAAATAAATACGTAGAATCCTACGAAAGTTTATAAATTTCCTTGAAAATTTGTCAATTTGCGGTTCTTATTATTTTTCGGTGACATATATTATCAGTAATTTTAGATATCAACTTATAGTCAATATCTTTGGATTCAACAAAACAGTTTATTATTCACAATTAGTTTATCACTTCAAATATTATCAGATAGTATTGTTTCAAATTGGAAGACGTCCGTTAAATATATTATGCAAAAGGGTAAATGCAAGCCTTGTGTTTCGCTAAGTAATTTAATATTTAAGCATTTCTATGAAATTATATTTTATGAATGAATTAGTAGGGAATCTCTATTGCGAAGAGGGTAGTGCGTTTAGTTGACGAATCTACTCGCAATGATGGAGCGTCGGTGGCTCAATGGTGTGGACTTCTGATCTGGAGGGTACAGGTTTAGAACCTACCCGCCACGTATCAATGCATTATTGAAATTATGTACGTTTATCCGACGCTCTAACGGCGAAGGAAAACGTGAGGAAACCTGCGCACGCCTGCGAAGATATTAAAAGGTTTTGTGTGAAGATGGTCAATCCGTTATGCCGCGTGGACGACTAAGTCCTAAATTCCCTATATGGGCTCGTGCCCTTCGGTGGGGAGATACCAAAATTTTTCTGTAAATACAAACATATTATACAAATAAAAACAACCCAGACCAATACAAACAGACATGTTCGTGCACATAAATGTTTGTACTGCCCAGTGATCGAACCCTCACCCCTGGTGTAATAGCCGATGTCTCAACCATTACACCAGATGGGTCGTCATAATAATAATTAGCATCATTTTCGAAATGGTTTCGTTGCTTACTCCTCATATCTGTTTACCACTGTAATCTCGAATTAATATACTCGGATATATATATTTTAATTTTTGTGTTTACGCCTACGATGCTTAAAATAAACTTGAGATCTTAAGCTTAGTTATTGAGTTATTCAATCAATTATATAATATTAACGATTACCTTTGTTTTGCATAATAATTGTTGTATCCGTGTAATGAATTGTTTGCCACGTGTGTAATACCAGTTATTTATACATTGCTGCAACCTTGAAAGTATCAGAATATATTGATCGAATTTTCACTAAACACATTGGACGCACATAAACTATGTCATGGAGTGTTTGCATGAATTATACAGTTGATGATTGCCAAGGTCAAGCCGCGCCGCTTGACAGTTCTGCTTGTAGGAAGCTGTGACGTCATTTCGTTTATTTTATGAATTAAATGCGTCCACTACTGTACTTTCATGCTGGTGGGAATACGACATAAACACAATAAAAGAAGACTTCTTCCTCAGCGTGTTTTCGCCCACCGTTGGGCATAAGCCTCTCCAACTTTCCTCCACTGGGAACGGTAACGGTTTTTTTTATTACGATTCAAACATTTGTAAATAAATATCCACTAACATTCACACAGCGTCATTTAGCCCCAAACTAAGCACGAGCCTGTAATATGGATACCGAACCACGGATAAACGTATTTAAATATTTAATACATTATATTTATGCAACCGATAAACAATAAAATGTAACAAATATAAATATAAATATCCACTGACATTCACACAGCGCCATCTAGCCCCAAGTTAAGCGTGAAGCCTGTATTATGGGTACTAAACGACGGATAAATATACTTAAATACATTTTTTTTTCGTAAATACATACATATCATACATAGAAAACACCCAGACCATTACAAACAGACATGTTCATGCACACAAATGTTTGCACTGCCCGGGGATCGAACCCGGAACCCTTGGTGTTGCAGCCGACCTCTCAACCGCAACACCAAATGGGTCGTCACGTCACAAAGGTATGGGTATTTATTTAACAGTGTCGTTGGGTTTTATGAGAATTAGGGTAGCCAACTAGGTATATTGTTTTCAACAGTATAATACTGTTTTTTAACTTAAATATACTTTTTACTGTTGAACAAAACACAGCAAACACATCATGTGTTGCACTTAAACGCTCATACATCAGTAATGAATGCTAGATGGGGGGAGGATAAAAATAGGTTGTACTTAAACGCTCATACATCAGTAATGAATGCTAGATGGGGGGAGGATAAAAACAGGTTGTACTAAAACGCTCATACATCAGTAATGAATGCTAGATGGGGGGAGGATAAAAATAGGTTGTACTTAAACGCTCATACATCAGTAATGAATGCTAGATGGGGGGAGGATAAAAATAGGTTGTACTTAAACGCTCATACATCAGTAATGAATGCTAGATGGGGGGAGGATAAAAATAGGTTGTACTAGTACTAGTATCTTAGGTATTTATTTAATAAAAAAATAAGCTCCTCAAGATTGAAAATAAGTTAGTGATGCAAAATCTTCTAAAAAATAAATTAATGTTCGTATTTCTAACATATTGTTATTTTTTCTACAATACTGTTGAATATTTTGATTATTATGGAAAGAGCCTAAAGAGCTTGTTGCTTTATATTCTTATAACTGTTAGATAAATGGTCGAAATGAAATAATTGAATCCTTTAATTAAAACGCTAACATTTTGAACGTATTTGTATCGTAAAATGTACATTATATTTGTGCTATGTGTTCCGAGGTAACAATATGGAATCTTGGTCGCTAATTTTCGCCGCGTACATTATGTCATCACTGAGATGTATTTAGGTTTGGTGATTCTTGTCCGAGTGACGTCACCGCTTGTAACTGACACTAGGTGTGCACATAACGAGTGCAACTCAAAGTTCTTGTAGTCGGCCATTAATCATGTAAAATTTATGTCGTAACTTAAAACTAGCTCGTACCCCTGAGTCAAAATAACACGTATGTTTGTTAACTACAAACAAAGACTTCTATACTAAAAAGGAGTCTTTGACTAAAACGACCTTTCAATTTTCGTGTATCTATAATGGCAGGTAGACTTTTTTATAAGTCAACTAGGTTAGGCATTTATCCGTCATCTCTTGTTATTTTATGCGTACGTACAGCTGACTTTTATTTATCTTCCATAGACGAACATTTGAATGCCATCTCGCCTGATGGTTAGTGATGGATCATGGCCGTCTAGAACAACCTATTCGCTGTAGCCAAATAATTAATTATATTTATTATGTTGCTTCTGACTATATGTAATTTCTTTATATTATTGTAATGTAATTGTTATTTGATTATTACTGGTCGTAAATACATTTATTAATTTTCATTCATAAAAATATAGTCAAATTTAACTCTAGGACTAAGGGACAGTAGGAGCATCTAATACAATTGTCTACATGCCATATTATTGTCGTCATAAAATCGTGTTTTCAGAAATAAATAAATGTGTAATAGGTATATGCTTCATAGCTTCACGTTACGAATTAACGGTTTTTAAACGGATGCACATTTAATCACAAAACTACCAGTTAATCCCCTGGCTTTTGTTGAAGGATTCCGAATTTAATACCCTTATCAATGGAGAACACGCCTTTTACGTTGCATTGGTTTGGTATGCATATTGTTTATATGAATTAATGCTGCAGTCGGCTCGGTTGTCGGCCGAGGTTGTAATATTGTATAATGACGGACGATCGTCGTTGGCGCAATGATAACTGATTCACTCGAAGGGCGTTAGTGCCCTGTTTAGTTAACGCAGCGGCGTGCACTCCATAAGTGCATACGCTGTGCGCTCAGACACTCCGGATAATCGCAAATATGTTTAATGATTCCCACTTATTAGCCCATTTTCCTCTACAAATTTGAAACTACAGGCGATCTGCTGTGATCAACAGCATTAAATTTGACAAAAATATAAATTATTTATTGTTTGTGCGATTAGTGTCACTCAATATACGTACCCTACTTATAATCTGAAGCCCGGTGAAGCTGTAAAGCCCGTCTGCGGCCAACAGCAGTAGTAAGAAAAAACAAAGCTATGGGGGTTTTTATATAAAACATGATTATAGTGCCAAGGTACGAGTATTTTGCCTTTATAAAGGGGTTATCGCTATCTCTCAAACAGTATTACGATAATGATACGTAAGCATTATTGTACCAGGAAAGGATATTTAAATTAACGTATTACTGTTTTATATGACCATGTCGATAAGCCTCAGTACGATATGCAAAGCTATTACCGTAGCTAAGTTTAGGGTTTCTACAGTTTGGCTACATTATATCAGCTCATTATATGTCCCCACCGAGGGGCCGAGCCTAACCGTATAAGGTGTATAGGCTCGAGTCGTCCACGCGGGCCCGGTGCGGATTAGACGACTTCATGCACAACCTTTGAATTTATTCGTAGACGTGCGCAGAATTCCTAACGATGATTTCCTTCGGATAAACTAACATATAATTCGAGAATTTGAAAAGACGTTGGTACGTGGCGGGGTTTGAACCTGCGCCTTGCAGATCGCAAGGCAACAGTTCACACCAAAGATAATAATAATAGGTTGTTGATATACAAAATATGGTTGGATCCACAGGTGATTGGGCGAGGTGCCTTCGGTGAGGTGCGATTGGTGCAGAAGAAGGATACGGGACATGTATATGCTATGAAAATACTCAGAAAAGCAGACATGCTAGAGAAAGAACAGGTTAGTATTGTAATATATACAATGTTTTATATTATACAGACGAGCAGATAGAGAGCAGACGAGTTCTGGAGTGGAGACTTCGTCTTGGCAAGCGTAGTGTAGCCATAGATAATTTAATATATAGTGCATTCAATTATTTTTCTTCGTGTGTTTTACAAATGTACTTGGATGGCGATGTTACCCTGTACATACTGCGTGTTAGACTCGGTACTGAGTCATCTAGGTAGGTTTCATCGCAGTCCCAGATATCGTTCCTTAAAATAGGAGTGGATTGCACTCCTGTGTTTCGGGACTGTACTTAGTGAAATTACCGGATATAAGAGACCTAACATCTGTCGTCTCGGGTCACAGGCCTGCCCCGCGGCAGTGTTGATGGAAAATAATGACAGGTATTGTTATTAATTTTCAATACCACATCATCTGTCATGGTCAAACGGTATACTAACCACCAAGTGAAAGAGCTGTCCGTTTTGTTCACATTTTTAAATGAAATGACAGGATAGTCACAACGCTCACTTATAGTTGGTGATACGCCTGACCATGTCAGATTTTAAGAATGTTTAGAATAAACAATACTGTATAGCATAAAAAAACTGTATAGCATAAAAAAACTGTATAGCATAAAAAACTGTATAGCATAAAAAACACCAAACAATTCCCAATTCGGCAGGTGGCGCACGTGCGCGCCGAGCGCGACATCCTAGTGGAGGCGGACCACCAGTGGGTGGTGAAGATGTACTACAGCTTCCAGGACCCGATGAACCTGTACCTCATCATGGAGTTCCTGCCCGGCGGCGACATGATGACGCTGCTCATGAAGAAGGACACGCTGAGCGAGGAGTGCGCCCAGTTCTACGTCGCCGAGACGGCGCTCGCCATTGATAGTATTCACAAATTGGGATTTATACATAGGTAATATATTTTCTCTTCAACCTATTGCAGTCCACTGCTGGACATAGGTCTCCCCCATTTTGTGCCAGACATCCCGGTCCTTCGCCTTTCTCATCCAGCTCCCACCAGCGACCTTTCGCAAGTCATCGGGCCGGAGGGCGTCCTACGCTACGCTTGCCGAGATGCGGTCTCCACTCCAGACCTCGTCTGCTCCAACGGCCATCGGTTCTGCGACATACGTGACCAGCCCACTGCCACTTCAACTTGCTGATCCGGCGGGCTATGTCGGTAACTTTACTATATTTGTATGGATATATTTCGACGACCCATGTAGTGGAATGGTCGAGACGTCGGCTACTACACCAAGGGCTCCGGTGCATGAACATATCTGTTTGTATTGGTCTGGGTGTTTTATATGTATAATATGTATTGTACTGTTGTTTAGTACCCATAATACAGGCTTCACGCTTAACTTGGGGCTAGATGGCGCTGTGTGATAGTTAGTGGTTATTTATTTATTATTAACTAGCTGACTCTGCGAATTTCGTACCGCCTAACAATCAATTAATATCGTGTTACCTTTAGCTGAACTAATTTTTAAAACATTTAATTTCTGAACGCACGCGTAAACGTTAATCATTATTTCTGAACGCATGTCAACTAATACGTTGAGTATTTGACAGGTTGGACAATAAATGTTTGACAGGTACGAAACAAAGGTAACATTAAGGAAAAATAATTCATGTTTTATAATTATGTTTTCGTCAAGTTTTTATTATTTTTAAGATGTATTCTGCTATTCAGGGCGGGGACCAATTCAACGAACCAAAAACAATGAAAATTGGTCTAGCCGATCTCGAGTTATAAGTGTTGTAACAAACCCGACTTTGTTTTATATATATATTTATTTACTGACATTCACATAGTGCCATCTTGTACCAAACTTAGTCTGTATTATGGGTACTTAAGAACACACACACACACACTACACAAATATTTGGGGTATCGAACCCGGAGCCCTTGGTGTAGTAGCCGACGTCTCAATAATTACACCAGATGGCTTACAGTTGTTATAATTGTCTATTGGCAAGATGTCGCGCACATGGCTCTCAGCTCAAAAAAATATCTTTATTTTCTTTAATTACAGAGACATAAAGCCGGACAATCTGTTGTTGGACGCGCGCGGCCACATCAAGCTGTCCGACTTCGGCCTGTGCACCGGGCTCAAGAAGAGCCACCGGACCGACTTCTACCGTGACCTATCGCGGGCGACGCCATCCGACTTTAGTAAGTTATTAACGACATATACAATTTAAATATATATTTATATTAACTTAGGCCAACATCTATTTATTCAATTTAGGGTGTCAATAAGCACTTGCGAACGTCTTAACAAAAAAAAGCTTAAAGCATTTCGAATGTCTGGTTTTTAAGAGGTCAATGGGTTAACAGATATAATTCTCTTCAGTCGTTTTGGCCATTTTGACAAACATGCACCTAAGAAAATCGTCACGGTTGTTATTATACTCAGCAGACTCAATAAATTTTATCCTGTTATTTTGTCTATTATTGTCCTGTTAATAATAATTTTGTAGATACTTATTTTTACCAATAACTTAATATTATAAAATTGAGAATATAATTTTGTTTATATAATTATTTTGATAACAAATGATATTATTATGTACAAAACACATTTTTTTAAAAGAGTCACTACTGTGTGTCTCGCTGGATTCTTCTCAGTAGAAAACTACCGTTCGAAACAGCTGTGGCTTCGTTTGAGATTAAGAGGTGTTCTGTAAGGACTGAATAAACACTTTGATTTTTTGTTACACACATAAATAAATTAATAAGTCTGTATTTATATATTTTTATTTATGTATATAACGCTAATTGGCCTGCATGTGTTTGTTTTGCTGTCGAATTTTTTCTTATTGATGTTATGACGCTAAAGTGCTTACTGGAAGTCTTAATTGAATAAGTAGATTTTGATTTGACCTTTGACTCGAATCAGAATGATAAGTTGCTTACTTAAAAATAATTAAGTTACTTGCTAGCGCTATATAAAATGGAAACTGAAACACAATTTTATTTTATTCGTTTTATAATTTGTTAACATGGGTTTTGCCATACAATGACACATGTCTATTTACTTGAGTGCTTTACATTGATAGTAAAACGTTGTCGAATTATATATAACAAAATGCAATTGCACTTAGTTATCAAGTTTATGAGACACTTTATTTTTGTGCCTACTTTTGTATTGATTGCATTTTATAATAATTATATTATATAACAATATATCATTATTACTTTCTTTCGTTGCTATTTTATGATGTTGATATTTTTTATGTAAACTATGTATGCATACACTGTAGATTAATTATAGTTATATGTTGTCTTAAACCAATAATTTTATCATTTTATTAGAATTATTCCATCAAGGGTACATACGGGTAACACAATGTAAGAACCACAATATCTTAAATAGATGAAAATATTAAAAAAACGTATATTCGTGATTATACAATTGTGTAGTATTTTCTTAATTTTAGTAATGCTCAGTGTTATACGCCAGTGTACGCAGCAGCCACCATCTCTGTAAAATGAACCACAACAATCGCAATACTGCGTATACAGTATAAATGTTCATCTACTAACATGTTATTGTCAATATTTTATTACATTAGCTAACAACATTTAACAGAACAGAGAATGGTCAAGAAAAGAGTAGAAGTGCATACTGTTTCTCTTATGTTATGTTTGACAACGTTGTTGGTTATTTTAAATGTATAGTACGCGACAGTTCGACATGGCAATCGGGGTATGAGGTGAGGCGCGGGGGGCGGACACCCCGCACTCCTTAGTGTCAGTGCTATACGATCTTACATTAAGCGTGTTTATCCATTAAAATCTCGCTCACGTTGTTGTTAATTGTTGTGTTTTAATATCACTTCGGTAGTTTCCATATGTTATATTTTCTTACTAGCTCATTCCTTATCGACATGAAAATCAATAAATTGTTTGTAGTCATAAGTGCTTTTATCATAATAGCCTAGACTGAATAAGCCTAGTCATTTTCTAAATCTAATTCAATAATAGTCACTCATATTATGTTGCATGGAAAAAATGACGATATACACTATCTACAACGTAATGTCACATCACTAGAGAATTGCCATCTCAACCTGTCGCGTACAATATGTAGTTTGAAGTGTAAAATTTTGTTTAATCCGTAACAGTAATGTCAGGCGGATGCAAAGGAGCGGTGGCAGGCAAAGACAGCAGATCATGGCCATCGTTTTTACACGCGGGTAACGCTCACATGCGATTTCTACTCTTTTTTATTTCCTATTCTATTGAGACATTCACTCTGAGACCATGCTTGTATATTGTATATATCAACGCTCTTGTCTATTCAGGGCCGATGATCACATCTTTTTGTGCACCCAATCCTGATTTTATGATCTTTGAGAAATTGCTTATGATATTTGATTTCGTACCGCAATGATTTTGAACAGTCTGTTGTAGAATGGTATTGTTCTCTTGCAAATTAAATGTATTTAATTAATGAAGACTAGCAGTTATTTGATCTTATTAACAAGTGCTAACAAGTTATTTAGTAAAGATTCTACAAGGAATTTATTAATCATTAAAATACTGGTCACAATATTTCTTAAAGGTGTATTATTTTGTGAAGATTTTCATTAAATCAATAAAGAAATATTTCCCAAAATAGTATTTACCCATGTTATCTACACTAATAACATTTTGTTTAGAACGATTTCGTGTTAAAGCATACCAGGCATTAAGTTGAAATTGTGACCAAAATTCTTCTCATTTTTGTTTACAAGTTGTAATTATATGGTTGTATGAAACCATTGCGGCGACGAAACACCCACGAAACGTGACAAGCGTTACTGTCAAATGAATTTATAGTACTGTAAATGTTTTAGTATCGACGTCGTCGTCGGCGATGGACTCGAAACGGCGCGCGGAGTCGTGGAAGCGCAACCGGCGAGCCCTGGCGTACTCGACGGTGGGCACGCCCGACTACATCGCGCCCGAGGTGTTCCTGCAGACCGGGTACGGGCCCCAGGCGGACTGGTGGAGTCTCGGCGTTATCATGTTAGTATATACTTGTGAAAATGAATAGTGTTTATTCAGTTTAGGTCCTTACAGAACACTTATGAATGTCAAATGAAGCCACTGGTTCGGACGGTAGTTTTCCACTGTGATGAAACCAGCAAGAAACTCGAATGGTTACTCTTTTGTAATTTGTAATCAAAATAATTATATAAAGCAAATTATATTCATACTGGGGAACTCTTTTATGTTTTATTACATAAAAACGTTTTGTTATACATTTTTATTTAATCGAGTTGACTTTTGAAATGTCACCACCATTTTTGTGACGATTTTTTTTATTGTGTATAATAATTATTTTAGCTTTACTGCTTCCCTCTTTCTTATTTATAATTCATTGGAAGTATATATACTTATGGATACTAGCTGTTCCCCCGCGGTATAACCCGTGTTTTAAGAAATTCTCCCGCAGCATAACATAACCTAAAACCGCTTCGTTAAGTCAAGCGACGCGCGGTCATACATTGCTTTATTTTGCCAAAATAAAAGTAGCCTTTGTTGTTCCTTATCACATCAGCTACCTGACAATAAAGTCTCGTTCAAATCCATACAGCCGTTTTAGAGATTACCTGGAACACAGACTTTTATTTTTAAAGTTCTTGTGTTGTTCTATGTACCGTTTATATATTCATATGCATGAAGAAATAAATGGTTATTTCAAAGTTACAAACGGATATGTAGTCACTATTATTTGCTAAGCGTTTTGTTTTTTTTTTAACTAAGTTACGTTTATTTGCATACCTAATGTAGAACAGCACAGCATTGTTTTTCATCTTGTGTTTTATCATGTTTTTCATCATACAACTCATATCACTCATCTAAAGGGTTTTGTGATCGATTTATCGTATTAAAAATTGACGATTTGGCTAATTGCGATTGTATTATTGTTGTACTGAATGTGGCTTTGTATATAAATGATTAATGCGTCTAAATAATAATAAGGTATAGTAAAGCGATAGTTTAAATACATTGATTTCAATATCGTGAAAAAAAGAATGCGCTTGGCAGTGTTTTTATGGATTTTTTAATAATATTAATATCTATTTTATGCATTGCGAAATAAAGTGCTCTAATGTCTTACATATAGAAAATAATTTTTAAGTTTCTACCTAATTAATCATAATATTTTTAGTCATTTCATAAGTAGCTTGCGATTATATTTCTTATGCATGTTAGTGTAACGATGGTGTTATTTATTATTAATTACTTTTATGTTTTTAATGTTATCTCATCTGCACAAAAATAACGCGTGTTAAGAGGGGCGATTAAAAGTGATAATAATTAGTGTATTAAAATAACGATTCTAGTTTTAAAAACATTTTTCTTTATAGTCTCTTAACAAGTGGATACATTTTGTACAACGTTTCTCCAAACCTATAATACCCTGTAAGGTATATTTATCTTGGCTATCCAAAAATGCCCCTACAACAGCCATCATCCCGGTATTTTTCTCAAATTGCTTGCCCCTGTGGTGTTTCTTCAGCCTAGGCAATAAAAGTGAAAACTGGCAGCGATCATCGTATTGTCGGAGGCATTTTATATATTAATGTTCAACTGGTGAGGTCTCGCCTGATGAAGTCTACGCTCTAACCTTACGTGATTCATATCCATTACCCCGTGGGCTTTCAACTTGAACTGCAGAATCACTTTAAATGCCTAGAGAGCTGCGTAACAGTGGACGATATAAAACAACGAAAATGAAGAACCCAATAAACTATCTCAGTAGACTAGCAATTTTACAGCGACAAGACGACAGATAAAGCTGCTATCTCAATAAATTCAGTTTCTTGCGACACTATATTTGTCACTTTAATACAAAGTGTAGGTGATTGAACGGAACAGAGGTTCCAAGGTGTTTGCAAGGAACATGACGGCTGACTAGAATGAAGACCAACGGCGGAAATGTGATCTCATCCAAAATAGAGATCTTGAGGGAGATTGAGAAGAAGATGATCCGGAGGTCACCAAGTGCGAGATTAGGATGGCTCTGAAATAGCTTAACCGTAATAAAGCTTCAAGGGAGGATGGAATTACCGCAGAGTTTTTGAAAGCAGATGGCACGCTCGTGCTTAAGACCCTTCAGAAGCTTCTGTAATACATGATGGTATTACGCCAAAAGTGTGGGGCAAAGGCGTGGTGGTGTTCTTCTTCAAAAAAATCGACAAAACCTTGTTGAAGAATTATAGACATCACTCTTTTGATACACATTTACATGTTTTCTAGAGTCATCACGAACTGTCTTGCTCGTAGGTTCGACAAATTTCAGCCTTCTGAACAAACCGGGTTCCGCAAAGGCTTCAGCACCATAGACCACATTAATACATAATCTGCGGCAGGTTATACAGAAGACCGGAGAGTATAACCGGCCATTATGATTGGCGTTTGTGGACTATAAGAAAGCCTTCGATTCGATCGAGACTTGGACTGTTCTTCATGCCCTCCAACGGTGCCATATTAATCGCTATATCGAAGTATTGAGACGTTTGTACGAGAGCGCCACTATGTCAGTCCGAGTACATGAAGAGCTTACACAACCTATCCAATTGCACCGAAGAGCGAGACAGGGAGACGTTATATCTCCGAAACTGTTCGCAGCTTCGTTTGAATATATGTTGAAGCTGCTCGATTGGAAAGGATTTGGCATCAACATGGCGAGTACATCACTCATCTTTGATTTGTTGATGATAATATCATAGTAGCCATGGCAGAATCCATGGAGTATTTAGGTACTATGCTCAATACACTAAACAGAGCTTCGCAACAGGTGGGACTTGAAATGAACATGGACGATACGAAAGTCATGTCTAATATCCATGTTGTGCCTATACTAATATCAGTTGGGAGTTCTGTTCTCGAAGTTATAGACGAATATGTGTACCTGGGACTAGTAGCCCAAATGGGTAGGTCCAACTTCGAGAAAGAGGTTTCTCGTCGAATACGATTAGGATCGGAAACGTTCGGGAAGTAAAGGCAAATCTTTTCGTCCAAAATACCTCAGTGTTTCAAGACGAAAGTATTTGACCAGTGTGTGTTGCCAGTTACGACATACGGAAGCGAAACGTGGTCGCTTAAAGGTTGCTCAACGTGCTAGGGCTATGTTAGGTGTTTACATACGCGATGAATTTGGAATATAGATATCTGTAGGAGAGAGTCTAGAGTGACCGACATAGCTCACAGGATAAGCAAGTTGAAGTGGCATTGGGGCAGAGCATCGGCCATCGGCTCTACGCACAAAGTGCGTGCGGGGCGCAAAAGTTCTCAATAACATGTACCTAGCGACGTGATTATCAATGAAAATTCTACCCAACTGACGTGATGGACAGACTTTTGCAGCGGACATTTTTTGAGTGACATTGCGTATCTATATAGTTACTAAGTAATAATGTAGAGTAATAGAGCATCGGTGGCTTAATGGTGTTGCGTCTCGATCTGGAGGGTACAGGTTTAAATTCCGCCACGTTACAACATATTTTCGAAATTATGTGTACGTTTATTCGACGCTCTTACGGTGAAGAAAAACATCGTGAGGAAACCTACATACGAAGAAATTCAAACGTTGTGCGTGAAGTCGGCTTACCCACACTGGGCCCGCGTGGACGACTAAGACCTGTACAAACTACACGGGTAGGCTCGTGGCCCTCGGTGGGGGACGTATAATCAGTTGATGATGATGAAGTAATAATGTAATAAAGTGATCTAAGTATGATTGCCGTCGATTCACAACAGTTCATGTTCTGTGTTGCAGGTACGAGATGCTGATCGGGTACCCGCCTTTCTGTTCGGAGTCCCCGCAGGAGACGTACCGCAAGGTGATGTCGTGGCGGGAGTCGCTCACCTTCCCGCCTGAGATACCCATCAGCGAGGAGGCGAGGGAGACGATATTGCGTTTCTGCTCTGAGCCCGATCGCAGGTATAGTCATCTAATTGTATCTATTTATATATAATCTAGATCTAATTTCATCTAGACAGTGAGTGTTCACTTCAAATTTAAGCTGGACTATATAGTGTTAACTTCAAATTAATATTAATAATAATTATCATATAATAGGCTTATGCTTAGTTTTGGGACTAGATGGCGCTGTGTGTCAGTGGATATTTATTCATAAAGTGTTTGTGTGTAGACTGGGGTCTTAGTTTGGGGCTAGATGGCGCTGTGTGTCAGTGGATATTTATTTACAAAGTAGATCCCAGCGTGGCCTGGAGGACGTCAAGTAATTGTTTAGTCTCCATATTACAGGCTAATTCTTAGTTTGGAGCTAGATGGCGCTGTGTGTCAGTGGATATTTATTCATAGTGTGTACAGTGTATACTTATTGATAAATAATGTGTTTGTGTGCAGAATGGGGTCCCAGCGTGGTATAGAGATCGTGAAGTAGTTGTTTAGTATCCATATTTCAGGTTAATGCTTAGTTTCAGGGCTAGATCGCGCTGTGTGTCAGTGGATATTTTATTATAAAGTGTATGTGTGCAGTAGGGGCTAGATGGCGCTGTGTGAATGTCAGTCGATATTTATTTACCGACTTCAAAAAAGGAGGTTCTCAGTTTGACCTGTTAGTGTGTATGTATGTATGTTTGTCCGCGATTATCTCGCGTTTGGCTGAAGCAATTGCGATGCGGTTTTTCGGTAAAGTATTTGTTTATTGTGTTTGTGTGTAGACTGGGGTCGCAGCGCGGCCTGGAGGACGTGAAGTCGGTGCCGTTCTTCCGCGGCGTGGACTGGAGCCACGTGCGCGAGCGCCCCGCCGCCATCTCCGTGGAGGTGCGCTCCATAGACGACACCTCCAACTTCGACGACTTCCCCGACGTCAAGCTCGAGATACGTGAGTACTGTTGCCTAGAACAGTGTGATGTGTACTTAGATTTAATTCATAATTCGTTTATTCACTTCAGTAACAGTGGTATACAAGTCATACATATTAAGTAGCAGTTATTGAAAGAAAGAAAGAAAAATCATTTATTGACCGTTAAAGAAATACATATTATACACGGAATACAGTTACACATAAAACAGATGAACAACAATCACAAAGTATAGGCACACAGAACAGTAGAAAGTTATAAATATAGAGAAAAAAAAGAAAAGCAAGTAGATACGGTCAAAAGGTCCCGCCTCAGCATAAGCTGTTGCACCGCCAAGCGCTGCAGCAGCACTGTTATTCTGGCGAGACCTCCTGAGATGACGTCACAAGCAATTTAGATAGGGTTATAATTAGTTATTATTGCTAGTTCGAAATTTAACTTTCAAGGTGTGGGTGATATTATAAAGTACATAGTTTTATTTCATTATTTTATCCGTTTTATATTATAAGTATATTAATAATAAAAAATAAATAGAAATAAACAATTCAATGAATAAAGATTAACAATTGAATTCATAAATAATAAATAACAATTGAATTTATAAATTATACCATAAACTAACTAATCAGCAACGTGCACTCCATATATGAAAGTAAGCAGTGCATGCCCTGTGCGTCCCGACAATCCGTAAAATCGACAACATTAAATGATTCCCACTTATTTGTCTATTATCCTCTGCAGATTTGAAACCGTAGGCGATTCGCTGTCATCAACAGCACTCGATTTGACAAAAATGTTTTTTTTTTCGTTTAGTGTCACTTAATTTGCAAACCCTACTCATAATCTTTGGACTCGCCACTGAACTAGATGCAGAATCTCACTCAAAGAGCGCCAAAATTTAGCCCAATTTTCATTCATAATTCTGTCGCTCGCTACATGTCATAATGACAGTAGTGTGCTCGTGCTTTGATTTAGTACCCTTTCAATGATGTTTTAAGGTCAAAAATAAATTGAATAATTTTGTGTTATAAATATTAACAATAACTACACGTATGTGTAGTGCGGCATATGTTTTGATTGACGTTTTTTCGTGATTGTTAGTTTATCGTTTATCTAAGGACTTGTATAGGAAACCATGTAGAGGAATCGACTTCATTGACTTTTTATGGGTTTGAAGAATACTTTTGGTCGATACGAGAGTAAATAGGTTCTATTATTTATGAAAGAACTAAAATAAGCCTACCCGTAAAGGGTGTATAGGCTTTAGTCGAGGTACTGGATTATAATGAGTATTATTATTGACGACCCATTTGGTGTTGGGTTCGATCCCCGGGCAGTACAAACATTTGTGTGCATAAACATGTCTGTTTGTAATGGTCTGGGTGTTTTCTATGTATAATATGTATGTATTTACAAAAAAAAATATATAAGTTTATCCGTTGTTTAGTACCCATAATACAGGCTTCACGCTTAACTTGGGGCTAGATGGCGCTGTGTGAATGTCAGTGGATATTTATTATTTATATTATATATTATTCGTTTTACAGCGGCAGCGCCGATAACGCAGGACGGGGAAGTGGCGTACAAGGACTGGGTGTTCATAAACTACACGTTCAAACGGTTCGAGGGGCTCACACAGCGCGGCACGCCCACCAAGAAGTGAACGCCGCCCAACACATATTTATTACAACAACAATGTGACCAACCACACTAAAACCTTCTTTGTTCCATAGACAATCAAGAAAACCCAAGAAAAAGTTACATTTTTGTTCAAAAGCACGCTTACTATAAAGTTGTAGGCAACTTTCGAATGTTAAGCTCGCATATACGCGCTTCGTTTGGCATATTTTTTTTTGGAAGATGTCAATTTTTAGTACTAAAATTTTCGCATTGAACATATCTCGCTCGTTCTAAAATGATTTTGCGTGTAAATTGTAATGTTTAAGTGATATTTCATTTTCGCAACTATGCCTATGCTGTTCGTAAAGATGTATTTTTTAATCTTAAATAGGTTTACAATGAGATGTGTAATTATTTATCATGTGTATATTGTGGGACACACGGTTCCATGATTGGGGCACACTGACATAATATAGTTTTACTATACATATAGTATTATGCAGGTATACATATATCTTAAATGTGTATAGCCTTAAAGGAATTATCTGTCGAGGATCGGCAGGCTTGTGCGCATCTTTTCGTATCATTTAAAGGATGATGTAGGTGACCGTTTGAACAGAAATTTGTGGTAGTTTTCAAGTAATCGAAAAATGTAGTTTTGTGCAAAATAAATGGTGATTCGAATAGTATATTTTTTATGAACGGAGTAACTTTTTTTTTAGTGATGTCGATTCGAAAGATAATATTTGCTCATAAAGTATTCTCATGTATTTTATTATTTCCATTTAGAATTTCACTGTAAATTTAAGTTAAACGACTTATGATGTAACTGGTTATGCCATCAAAATACCTGGCTCTCCTTTGTTATTCATCAAAGCAAAGTGGAAGCAATATTTATTCAATATTTCAATAACTAGTGGTCTATAGAGAAGTGGACAGATGTGTGTTGACCACTGATATGTAAATATCAGATGTACTCTATTTTTATTATGAAACAGAGAAAAAGTATTTTAAATTATAGCTGTGTGCGCCGGGGCATAGTATTAAAAGGGGATACTCTAAGAAAAAAAAAACTAACTAAATGCACAATCTCACATAAAAAGTGTCAGTTGGGCAAAATTTTAAGCGTCGGTGGCTCAATGGTGTGTCTCGCCTTCCTACCGGGAGGGCTGAGGTTCAAATCCCATATACCATGTGTTTTCGAAAATATATGTACGAGATCCGGCGCTCTTACGGTGAAGGAAAACATCGTGAGGAAACCTTGCGAAAAGATTCGAAGGTTGTGTGTGAAGTCGTCCAACCCGCACTGGGCCCGCGTGGACGACTAAGGCCTAATCACCCTATACGGGTAGGCTCGTGCCCCTCGGTGGGGACGTTTAATGAGCTGATGATGATGGGTAAAATTTTCATTCAAAATCACGTCGCGCGCAACATGTCATCGTGACATTGTAGTATGCTCGTGCTTTTGATTTTCTACCTCTAGGTCAAATTTTTAATGAATAATTGTATGTCAAAAAAGTTACACGTGTCACGCGCCTCGGACATTTTTTGGTGGATATTTCTTCGTGATTGTGCATGTAGTTAGTTAATTAATCTAAGGGAAACTTTAAGGTCTCAATTTTAAAAATTCCTTAAGGCACCAGACACAATACATTTTCAATTGTGGGATTCCCGGCGTTCAATGGATTAAGTAACACAGATGGAGCATGCCATTTTTGGAGCTAGTTCCATTATAACTGACAAAGCTATTCAAAGTTTTGGAACCTAATAGTTAAGGCTCGGACATTTTTTGGTGGATATTTCTTCGTGATTGTGCATGTAGTTAGTTAATTATTTATCACAGGGGATACTTTAAGGTGCGTGCAAGTATTATTGATGACATGAGGTCGGAATATGGCAGAGTTATTTCAATACTTATATTTATATTTCTGAGGGTGTTTATGGCCAATCCATAAAATATTGTTTGCTATAATGTATATTATAAATTGAATAACACGTTAACACTCATCTAGCTACATAAGGCTCGCATGGTGGGCGTTAACACCCACTAAGCTTCTTTGGGCTCGCATGGGCTATGAAAAATGAAAATCAAAAGTGTTTATTCAGTTTAGGTCGTTACAGAACATTTATGAATGTCAAATGAAGCTACCGCTGGTTCGGACGGTAGATTTTCACTGAGAATAATCCAGAAAGAAAAGCAGTAGTTACTCTTTTCAAAACAATTGTGTTTTGTACAGAATTATATAAAGCAAATTATATTCACAATTTTTATAGGCCTGTGCCCTGCAGTGGGCCGTTAAAGGCTGATGATGATGTTAAAATAATACAATCTTCAGAGATAGATATGACCTTTTTAATACAAAAACACGGATTCATTTACCTCGTCAAAATTAATTTTAGGTCGTTGAGGCAATTCCACTCTTAGATAAACAATTAAGTTGATGCACAATCTCACTCAAAAGTGTCTGAAGTAAAACTGCCCATTGCGTCGGTTGGGCAGATTTTTTTTCAGTTTCACTTGTAATGACGAATCAATGAACGAATGATGAAGTAGTGTGCTCGTGCTTTTTTGACCCTTAATACGATATAGCACTGCCAATATTTTCATTAATTTTCCCCTGTATGCCCAAGAAATAAGGTTTAAAATGTAGTGGGATCTACATTCCTATCGTCTAATTAACGGTTAATTTCCTACCCTTTCAGTATAGCGAAAAGGTAAAAATTTAGCTAAATAATTGTATGTCATAAATATAACAATCACTACGTATGTAGTGTAGTACGGCTCGGACTACACCACATACGATGCTTTTTGGTTGACGTTTCTTTATATAACTTTGCCTAATTCCGATCTCTTTTGATGATCAAGCTCACATATATTGCAATAGTGAGAGTTTTATTAAACTATTCGATCGCGTTAAAATATTAAAAACAAACGACTTGTAAATCGACTCGATTCAAGTATCGATAAATAAATTAACATATCGGAAAATATGATTCACAAGAGCCAATGTCGAAACGCGATCGAGCACTTTGGCCACAGTTAGCTAGAGATCGAAATAAAGTTCTGTATTGTTAACATCGTCCTTACAAGTCTTTTATGCTGCCTTTTAGAAAGGCAAGTACTTTGATTATTTGTTTGTCGAAACAAAAAAAAATGTCAGGGCCACAATTCAGCTAAAAATGAGTTAATTTTTTAAACGTATACTTGTAACATACAGCACAATAACAATGTTGTAAGATACAAATGCGACTTTTTAAGGCAATGTGACAAAGTCTATAATTATTTTTAAAACAAACATTTTAACCAACAACAAACATTTTAATCGTTAATGTGTTTCAATAGTCAAAATTAGCACTTATTCGTTTTGTTTTATGGTACATTCTAATTGGTAAATCATTAGACAATTCACTCTACTATACAAATACAATTTAAACCCTTAACATTAAAGATGAACAGGAATACCAAATATACAGTTGCATAGTAGGTATAATGTATATTATTAAGCCATCTGCGCTCGCCACTTGCCCGGTGAAGCTGTAAAGGCCATCTGCGGCCAACAGCAGTAGTCGGTTCGAAAAAAAAAAGTATATTATTAAATGTCAAGAAAATTAGTGGAATTGAAGCCTTGTTCCTTTAGAAGATTCTACTTGACTAATTGATGTAAAAAGCCTTTGAACGCCAATAGTGTCAAAAACAAAAGATCTATTGTGTCTGGATTGTTGCCATTCAATAGGTGAATACCATCGTTGCATAAATAGAATTCTCAATTTTAAAATTTCCTTAAGGCGCCAGACACAATACATTTTCAATTGTGGGATTCCCGGCGTTCAATGGATTAAGTAACACAGATGGAGCATGCCATTTTTGGAGCTAGTTCCATTATGACTGACAAAGCTATTCAAAGTTTTGGAACCTAATAGTTAAGGTCAGAACCTGTAAAGACGATGTTGGCGTATTTGGAATCGATTTTCGAAAATAATTGATATGGCGCGACTATGTTTTCTAATGATAAGCGCGGACCAAAGTCGTCTGTTATAATATCGTCATTTTCAGCCATTGCAGGTACCTCTGGACAATGAACAAGCATTTTTTTTCTTTATTTAGAACACCATTTTTTCACAAAGAAGTTCAAAATTAAAACACTGGCCAATTAAAAAATGGTTATACAATTCACACTAAGTGCATTATTAGTTTGGATAATTCTGAGATCATATTTCTCTCGCTACATTTTATAGCGGGATCAAAGTCAAAGTTAAAATCTTAAGGCTTACAATAAGCATTTATTAACGTCAAAATAGTAAAAATACAATTTTTATATGGCAACACAAGTGGGTTTGGGCAATGCCATAAAACGCACATATACGTTGTTCCAGAGGGCACCTATACAGCCATTCTCAATAACGCATCCCTATATAGGTCTAATTTCAAGTTACGGAACAGTATCGTAGCGAATAGTTAACTCTAAGGCCCGTATTTTTTGACGACCCATTTGGTGTAGCGGCTGAGACGTCGGCTGCAACACTAAGGATTCCGGGTTCGATCCCCGGGCAGTACAAACATTTGTGTGCATAAACATGTCTGTTTGTAATGGTCTGGGTGTTTTCTACGTATAATATGTATGTATTTACAAAAAAAATGTATATAAGAATGTTTTTCGGTTGTTTAGTACCCATAATACAGGCTTCACGCTTAACTTGGGGCTAGATGGCGCTGTGTGAATGTCAGTGGATATTTATTTATTTATTCTAGAACGAGCCTTAATCGTTGACCTTACTTAAATGGAGTTAGAAAGGAATACCGCTCTATGCAGTAAATAGCGCCATCCTTTTCTAACCCAATTAAAGATCATCGTTGAGTCTCGTTCTAAAATACGGGCCTTAATCGGATTAATCATTGCATAAATTGCAAAAGTGACTAACTTTACTCGAAAATAAGGTTTAAAATTGTATACTATATTAATGTTTCATAAATCCCAATAAGAGTTAAAGACAGTTGACCTCCCTGTAAAGATAGTTTATTGAGAACTGGCGACGTTGTGTTGGCTTGAATTGTGCTTTTATACAAATGTTTTGGAAATTATATATCTAAATACTTACAAAGATTTTGATGTTTTCTCGCAAGGAAAAGCGTTCGGTAATATTGTTTGACATAATCAATGGAGGCGTTTTTAATAATAATAACTGAATGCCGTCATTGGTCGATATGTCTATGGTAAATACTTGCAATACAATGCGAGAGCGTGATGTATTTATTTATGAGCTACGCTTTTTGCGATGTGACTTGGTTTTTTGCCAGTATTCAATTGTGGGGTGGTTTGATCTTGTACGACTTGATTGGTTAAGCGACGTGCTTGGTTAGGTTAGTAATTGATTACGCGTACAATAATGGTTTTATGGTTTATTAACATGGCACTGATTTTTAGCAACAAACTGGTCTTACTGGACTTGAATCATTCTAATATTATGCGACAGAGTGCCAGTGTAGTGAAGTTATTGAGCTTGTATTGGAAAAATCGTCGGAAAGTATACATTCTGAAATATTTCACAAGTGGACGTACATGACTTACATTGGCTAGTAATTATGATATATAACAAGAATATGAAAATTAGATTTACCCTAATGTAGCAAATACATATTTTTTAATTTTATTTGAAGGTAAATATTTCTTATCAATAATATAACATTCTTTAGAACTTAGAATAACCGAATATTTTAAGAACTATGGACTTGACTCTGTGAATTTACTATGATGTTTTGTTAATCAGTATTAACCAAAGACGGTGTATTCAACCGTTCTGTAACATGCCGAGTGTTGCCACACAAAAAATACCGCAGTAAAGTTATAATGAGCGAAGTCGCCGTGCGGTCAAGCCAGAAGTTTCGAGGATGTTCAGTAGAGATCCTTCCAGAATGTATGTTTTCCGACTCTTGACAGCCTCTAAATGTACAAGTTCCAATAGTAACACATAATAAAAAAGAGTTCTATTTAGGATCGAAAAGCAATATTATAAATCGTCTTGTAAAGTGTTAGTGATGATGTCCGAAAAAAGCAAAATATATTTACCTCATATATTTTCTTATAGAAATAAATGTAAACGGTTTATCGTATATGCGAGTTATGCTTGCGCCCCCAGCCCATACATTTTGTCTACTGGACATATTTGTTTTGCGTCTACTATACTATCATATTTTTTGTAAATAAACTTATATTAATGAAAGAAAATTAAAAATATAAGCCAGTAGAGATCGTTCAATTCAAACGCAATAGAAGTCCGTCCAAAATTATTTTAACTATTGTACGAAGATAATTTAAAATTATATTTAACCTAATACTTACCATTCAGAAGTGTATATAATATTATTTATATGCAGAACATTAACCTTGTATTTTAGCGGAAACCTCGAGTGAAAATGCCAGTATTATGATGTTAAAATAAAAATGAAAATTAGTAAATCCAATGGGTCCATTGGGGTCGCAAGCATTTAGCTCGTACATGACACCCGGGGATGGTGCCAAGTATCCATAAGTTTTGGGAAAAGTTAGTGTAATGCTGCCCAGCATGACCTAAAATGGTTACCTTAATATCAATGAGGTACAAATTCATGAAAAATCATGTACTTTTTTGTACTCTAGGTTTCAAAAAATGAACTTTCATGTTTGATGTTATAACCGACCGTGGTCGTGCTAAGTACTACCCTTCTGGCACGACCACAGTGGATTTTAGGTGTTTTGATTAACTATAAGGTATGTTGTATGATATGAATCTATTTTTCTATTTCATGTATTTGTACCACATTAAAATTAAGAAAACCATTTGTGGTCGGGTAGCACCACACCAAAGTAAAGACAAAATAGTACCACCAATAAATAACCATTGTATAAGGTTATCAACTTCATATCGCCTAAACAACTGGACCTGCATGGGATTTGACTCTTATGTACATAATTCAATGTACACTACAATGTTAAGCGTATTCTATACTGAACTGTATCTTAGGAGCTAATCTGTATATAATTTCGAGCTAGTGTTTCTAACTTCTACAGTAGTTAACATAACTTTGTACTGCATAGTATACATGGGTATCCGTCTTATAGAATCTAACGCGTCACATGTGGTTTGCATGGAGAGTAATAACTATGAACCTAATGGGTAATTATTTATCTCATATAAAACGATCAGCCATTTTGAGTATTTTGAATCAACTGTATGGTTACCAAGGACTTTTTTTTCAGTAGGAGATAATAGAGGAACTTTTTTCAATGTAACGTTATCTTGTATGAATCTACAAGCAATCTGGTAAATATCCTAAGGACCAATGTAAACATAAAAGCAATAATTAGACCGAGTATCAGTGATTGCCTATTTGCGCTGTGAGTTTTTTAGTTTATGTAAGAGATAATATCGATATGTGTTTCGATTCGATTGTACTACCCAATTGGAGCTGGTTGCATGCTGTCGGTAAGGGGTGATTCGATGCGTGCTATGTCAAATCTCGTGTGCGTGTTTCCTATGGATTGTCATAATTGTAAAGAGCTTAAATGGGCGACAATAAGGTCCCGCGACATACGTAAACAATTCCCGGACGACACAAACTGGCGGTGATCCTTCTACATTTTGCACTATTATAATAAGATACATATAATAAAATTCTCATTACGTAATATCGACTTGTACAAACTCATAATTACTTTGATTTTTTTTATAAATAAAAACTATTGTTTTGTTTAGTTTTTTGAACCAGTACAGTTTTAGTTGTACTCGTGTGCTTAGTAAACTAATAATTATTTTCGGTGTTGTATAATTTTCTATTATTTGATATAGTGTGGTAACACTATGTAGGGCTATTGATGTTTAAGTAAATTATTATGGTCTTATCGTGATGATGTTTTTTTTTAATGTAGCATGGTAATAGTGGCCCCGGACCATTTTGCCGCCATGATTTGTTTCTAAAGTTGCTGGAATGAAGTTGGAGTTATTTATTTATCGTTTCGTGTTCAGACATATTGATACTGGCCGGGGGTCCACTTACAGAGGACTGGGGCAGCCGTCGGCGACTTGCTGCGGTAAAATGATGATAATGGACCGTTATCAGTGATCTTTAAGCGCAATAATATGTTTAACTTGTGATTTGCTGATTATCGATTAAACGTCTTTTACGCGATTTTATTTGTTGTAACATTATAATATTAAGTTGATTCATTGTTTGAACACTATCGTGTTTAAATTATCTGATGATAAATGTCGCATTCAATATTAAATTTTACAATAAAAAATATGTGGACGCAATGTTTGGCGGATAATTTGGATTCAAAAATTATGTATTATTAACTTTTTTTACCTCTAAAAATTATGAAATTTGTTGGATGAAATGTTGTGTTAAACTTGCCTTATTTATATACTAAATATTTAATAACGGTTTGTCTTTATGTTTGAAATCAAAAGGTTCAGTCAACATGCAGTGTTTTCTCCATATCTTTACTATAAGTTTATAAATTACTGCTATGGACGTATAAAATGTTTTTAACTTGAAGAACCGAATTGTTCATTTACCTACGAATAGCAATTCCTGTTCAAAAAACTGGCAGAATTTTGACCCTCTTCTGCTGTTAGCGAGACTCCGTCCGTATTTTTTATACCTCCGTGATTACCACCATTAAACGTTACACTCATATGCATGTATGAATTAGGTTTGTAATCAGTTTTCATTTATTGTTCTACATTCCTGTGGCCCATTAAATTGTTTTATATTGTCTTTCAAATTAGTTTAACGTATAAACATACTAAATCCCTGAGAATGAAGGAAATTTGAATTGTTATTTGTGACAAAGTTGCCTTTATAATTGGTATAACGCTCATTAGAAGTGAGCTTTTTCGTATGACTGCCATTAAAAACTGCCAAATTAGTAGTTATAAATGTGTAATGTGGAGCGTCGGTGGCTCAATGGTGTGGACTGTTGCCCTCGTCCCTGGAGGGCTGGGGTTCAAATCCCGCCACGTACCAAAGTGTTTTCGAAATTATATGTACGTTATCCGACGCTCCTACGGTGAAGGAAAACGTCGTGAGGGAACCTGCGCACGCCTGCGAAGAGATTCAAAGGTTGTACGTGAAGTCGTCCAACCCGAACTGGGCCCGCGTGGATGACTAAGGCCTGTACACCGTATACGGGTAGGCTCGTGCCCCTCGGTGGGGACGTTTAATGAGCTGATGATGAAATGTGTATTGTATTGTTGGCATAAGTGTCGACGATCGCAGTAATGTCGTCGACTGCTCTGTCCTTCAATAACCATTAATGATGTAGCGATGTGTTTGACCCTCTAATATACTCCTGATTCCCACAAATTCTCATCATATTTATCGCATTGTATACAGATACTAAGTATATTTTATTCTAATTTAGTTATGTAAATAAGAAAGCATATCTTTATTTAGGTTATGCGATTTTTCGGTGATTCGTGATAACGAGTGACCGCGCAGCACGCTTGCCTTAGCTTTTTGTTTAGTTTGGACATCTTAATGATTGGTCTGAACTAAACGGAAACAATTGTAATTGAATAATTATCGATGTGCTAGAGTTTACAATAACGAATGTACAGCGCTCAAGCACCACATACGTGTGAAGCTTATACAAACAAAAAACTAACCAGATGCGCAATCTCATTCAACAATCCCCCCCGCAACGCCCTAAGCCGAGGTTCGAGTCCCGTTCGGGGACGCCCTTAGGCTCGTTGTGTCATTTTAAGTTTAAGAAACATGTGCGCTCGCCAATTGCCCGGTGAAGCTGTAAAGGCCATTTGCGGCAAACAGCAGTAGTCAGTTCGAAAAAAAAAACTCAAGTGTTTGTGGCAAGTCTGCCCATCGCGTCATTTGGGCAGTATTTTCATTCATATTCACGTCGCTCGCTACATGTCACAGTGACAGTATGAAACAACAATAAATAAAACAAGGTACGGCTCGGATATTGTTTTGGTTGATATAGTTCGTTATTGTGAATCGAATTAGTTCATTGTTTATCTAAAGTGTGACGCGTGTTGGGTGAAACTATAATGTAGATATATTTTCTTATTTGCACATCAAATTAGGTATTAAGCTACCATAAACTCTTACCATCATAAATATAGCACTTTATTCATAAGTGTTGTTAATTAATATGCAAATTGATTAATAACGTGCGCCCGTCGAGTGCAGCGGCCACTCACATATTGAAATTAGCTATTTGCTTTGTTATTGTTATCAAAGATAAAAAAATATGAATTATTTAATTTCTTAAATTGTAAGTTTTTGAAGTATTTTGTTTAATACTTATTGTTTCTTCCATGTGATTTAAGAAAGTGGCAATACAAATAAGCATTAAAACTATCTTGATATTTTATTTTATACCCTGATACGAGATTCAGATTATCCAAGTGTGGAAGGTAAGTAATGATATGGTACACAATTGATGAGGCCTAGTGATGGGACTCGAATGACTTTTGATTCGAATCAGTGCCCCATTCGAATCAACAAGTCTGATTCGAATCAAATTCACCGATTCGAATCAGCGCCCCATTCGAATCAACAAGTCTGATTCGAATCAAATTCACCGATTCGAATCAGCGCCCCATTCGAATCAACAAGTCTGATTCGAATCAAATTCACCGATTCGAATCAGCGCCCCATTCGAATCAACAAGTCTGATTCGAATTAAATTCACCGATTAGAATTAGCGCCCCATACGAATCAACAAGTCTCATTCGAATAAATTTCATTGATTCGAATCAAATTTACCAATTCGAAACAGAGTTGCGCGCAAGAGTTGCAACCAAGTTCGTTCAAGTTTTATTTCGAGTGATGTGACTCGAAATAAAACTAGAACGAAATTCCAAAATTGACATTCGGATTAATTCGAATCACAAACAAAATATTTGAATAGCGATTCGAGTTAACCCTTGATTCGAATTATTTTGAATCAAATGATAATTCGAATCAAAGGACGACTCGAATCCGATTCGATATTATTAATAAATATTATTTCATCAAAATCCTTTCTTAAGGGATGCCTACGACCTAGCAGCTTGATGTATGAAAAGTCTCAGCCCGATTGGTATAAAATTAACAAAGTTTCATCCCCTATTTTATACCATTGGGGAGTAAAATTAATCTAAATCATTTCTTAGCGGATGCCTATATCATACCATCTACCTTCATGTAACATCACAACGACACTCAGTCAGTCACCTTTTTGAGTTATATTTATTTAGATGCAGATATTTTATATAATTATATTATTCAAGTTAATACGAACTTATAGGTAGGCTATACTAAACTCAATAGGCAGGTAGGTGTTACTGAATAAAACTAGACTAAATGTTGATTGTTTAAATATTTTTAATAAATCAATGAGAACATTAAACACTTGAAGTGATCTTAAATCTAATTAAAGAATGATAATTTTAAAAAAGTTGATTATACAAATTTAATTTGCTTAAATCGAATTGCAAAGATGACGGAAAATATAATCAAATAAACAACAGTTTATTATTCTGTTTTAGATGCTATGCTAATAGGTCTGGGCTAAAAATCTACTAGTTTCAAAAAAAAAGTTTCGCGGCGATTTGTGGAACTTAATTAGCAAAACGGCCATATTGTCGTTTGCCAATTGTGTTATTTAGGTTTTTGTAATAAATTTCGTTGAGTTTCTAGCTGCATCAAAGCGATATATGGATTTTTCATGATACTGTGGTGGATTGAGCGGTAGTTATTGTGTGTAGGGATTCTTTAATGAAACTTTCCGCTTGTTCACACCACTATTATATTATAATAATATAATTATAATTCAATTTACGAATTATATGGAAATAAATCAAGAAAGGTTTCGAAGGTTGTGTGTGAAGTCGTCCAATCCGCACTGGGCCCGCGTGGACGACTAAGGCCTAATCACCCCATACGGGTAGGCTCGTGCCCCTCGGTGGGGACGTTTAATGAGCTGATGATGATGCTGATGATAAATCAAGAAAATAATGTTATATGAAAACCGCGGGAAATTATGCTGTTGTTATTCTAAGCGGGGGAAAGGTATGTAGCGTGCGATGTTGTCGGGTCCTCTCTCGTGTCGGCCGGCGATGTCCGAGCGGGAGTCTTCGGGTCGTCGGCGGTGGTCGGCTTGCATCGCATGATTCCCGATGCTGCGTCGGCCTATACGGTGGCGGAGCTCGCGCCCTCGGGAGTCGGAGATGTTCGGCTCGCTGTTGCTACCCAGGCTACAACATCGCATAGCGCCTTGTGCGCCGCTATGCGATGTTAATAATGTTAATATTAAATTGTAAATGTATATTGGATTTGCATGCGAAACAAAAAATATAGGTGATTTAATACCATACAACATGTTTCAAAATCGGGGCGATTTTTTCATACTTGGAGCTTCCGCTGCGTAAACAGTAAAATTTCGCATATGAGAGAATTGTACCCCTTTTAAAAGTCTACAAAAAAGTCCGCGACAGCATATGTCTATCTTTTAAGTTTGGCTCCCTATAACATATTTTTTGCTAAAAATTGCTTCATTTGCGAAGGTGTTTTCATATATGACAATAATCCTTATCCAAATAAATACTTTATTTATCACAAGTATTTCATTTTAAACAAAATTGCCCTTTACATCATTCAACTTAAATAAATATCTAATGAGATATCGCAGTTTTAACTCACCTATATAAACGAAGTAGCGGGTTAAAGAGAGCGTTAGGCCAAAGTAACTATTCCACGCGGACGAAGTCGCACGCAAAAGCTAGTTGATTATAAGAGGACAACATTTAACAATAATTACGACGTAATCGATATAAGCTATCTTTAGTTAAATAAAATTACTATTATTTAATAACAAATGGTCGGAAAACATACACCCAACACAAAAAGTTATCTACTTTTTTAAAACTTAAGATTCTTTAATTAGAATTTATGTTTGATGTTAATTAGAATTTATGTTTGATGTTGATGTGAAAAACATGTATACAATCAATATTCACTCTAGTTTAATTCAATTATTTATCTGTCAATTATTTATAATACAGAACCTTATTTTAATGACCTAATTATAATATTATAATTATATAAAATAACTGTAATTTGTATTCACCGGATTGAATCGGATTCGAGTCATCGTTTGGTTCGAATTGATTCGAATCATCATTTGATTCGAATCAAAATTTAATTCGAATCATTATTTGATTCGAATTGATTCGAATCATCATTTGATACGAATTCATTCGAATCAAACCCTGAATTCGAATCAAGGGTTAACTCGAATCGCAATTCGAATATTTTGATTGTGATTCGAATTGATTCAAATGACAATTTTGGATTCGAGTTTCATCACTGAGGCCCGCATATGCATCTGCGCTTAGAACTGGTAAACAATATTCACCAATCGGCATACCTACTCTACGCACGGCGCGTTTTATTCCTGTGCCGTAATTGGTCGGTCCCCGTCTACTATTGTACCCAGTGTTGCCACCTTAGATTCAGGAATGGGGTTGTTGGAGAAGATAAAAAAGGGCAAGAAGGAGCTTCATCAACTCAAATACTTTCGGTAAAAAAACAATGAGCGATGAAAAAAAAACAATTTCTTGACCATAGATCGAATACAAAAGTAAAAGTCGTTTTAAGCATGGCGAAAACTTCGCACTTTAGCTATATTTTCAAGAAAGTGAATAAGGGCTAGATAGCCCTTTTCGCGCTAGATAGTTTAAGTATTTATAGTAAAAAGTGCTACATCTAGCCCCAAAAAGGCTAAGGTGGCANTATACTCCTGATTCCCACAAATTCTCATCATATTATCGCATTGTATACAGATACTAAGTATATTTTATTCTAATTTAGTTATGTAAATAAGAAAGCATATCTTTATTTAGGTTATGCGATTTTTCGGTGATTCGTGATAACGAGTGACCGCGCAGCACGCTTGCCTTAGCTTTTTGTTTAGTTTGGACATCTTAATGATTGGTCTGAACTAAACGGAAACAATTGTAATTGAATAATTATCGATGTGCTAGAGTTTACAATAACGAATGTACAGCGCTCAAGCACCACATACGTGTGAAGCTTATACAAACAAAAACTAACCAGATGCGCAATCTCATTCAACAATCCCCCCCGCAACGCCCTAAGCCGAGGTTCGAGTCCCGTTCGGGGACGCCCTTAGGCTCGTTGTGTCATTTTAAGTTTAAGAAACATGTGCGCTCGCCAATTGCCCGGTGAAGCTGTAAAGGCCATTTGCGGCAAACAGCAGTAGTCAGTTCGAAAAAAAACAAGTGTTTGTGGCAAGTCTGCCATCGCGTCATTTGGGCAGTATTTTCATTCATATTCACGTCGCTCGCTACATGTCACAGTGACAGTATGAAACAACAATAAATCAAGGTACGGCTCGGATATTGTTTTGGTTGATATTGTTCGTTATTGTGAATCGAATTAGTTCATTGTTTATCTGAAGTCTGACGCGTGTTGGGTGAAACCACAGATTTCCCAATACAGGAGATGGGGCAAGCCGCGTTTTTAAGTGCGACAAATGTAAGCTCAACGAGCATACTGGCTACCAGTTTACTTTCTGTGAGACGAGTCAAGACGCACGAATATTAGAAGAAATTACCGTTTTTTTCCAAAATGCCATCCTGTCAATTGTAACATGCCATCATCGCAATGAATCAGTAAATTTACCAAGAAATATAATAACTTTTCAAAGGTAAGAAGAAGATTGCGAACTGGGACTGCCTATAAACTTGGCGGCTTGTCCAGTCTAATTGTATATTCGGATGTCTGTGGGTGAAACTATAATGTAGATATATTTCTTATTTGCACATCAATTAGTATTTAGCTACCATAAACTCTTACCAATAAAATATAGCACTTTATTTATAAGTGTTTGTTAATTAATATGCAAATTGATTAATAACGTGCGCCCGTCGAGTGCAGCGGCCACTCACTATTTGAAATTAGCTATTTGCTTTGTTATTGTTATCAAAGATAAAAAAATATGAATTATTTAATTTCTTAAATTGTAAGTTTTTGAAGTATTTTGTTTAATACTTATTGTTTCTTCCATGTGATTTAAGAAAGTGGCAATACAATAAAGCATTAAACTATCTTGATATTTTATTTATACCTGATACGAGATTCAGATTATCCAACTGTGGAAGGTAAGTAATGATATGGTACACAATTGATGAGGCCTAGTGATGGGACTCGAATGACTTTTGATTCGATCAGTGCCCCATTCGAATCAACAAGTCTGATTCGAATCAAATTCACCGATTCGAATCAGCGCCCATTCGATCACAGTCTGTTCGAATCAATTCACCGATTCGAATCAGCGCCCGCATTCGAATCAACAAGTTGATTCGAATTATTCACCGATGCCCATTCGAATCAACAAGTCTGATTCGAATTAAATTCACCGATAGAATTAGCGCCCCATACGAATCAACAAGTCTCATTCGAATAAATTTCATTGATTCGAATCAATTTACCATTCGAAACAGAGTTGCGCGCAAGAGTTGCAACCAAGTTCGTTCAAGTTTTATTCGAGTGATGTGACCGATGAAAAAACTGAACGAAATTCCAAATTGACATTCGGATTAATTCGAATCACAAACAAAATATTTGAATAGCGATTCGAGTTAACCCTTGAATTCGAATTATCTTGGACATCAATGATCGAATCAAAGGAGACTGACTCGATATCCGATTCGATATTATTAATAAATGTTATTTCATCAAAATCCTTTCTTAAGGGATGCCTACGACCTAGCAGCTTGATGTATGAAAGTCTCAGCCCGATTGGTATAATTAACAAGTTTTCATCCCCTATTTTATACCATTGGGGAGTAAAATTAATCTAAATCATTTCTTAGCGGATGCCTATATCATACCATCTACCTTCATGTAACATCACAACGACACTCAGTCAGTCACCTTTTTGAGTTATATTTATTTAGATGCAGATATTTTATATAATTATATTATTCAAGTTAATACGAACTTATAGGTAGGCTATACTAAACTCGATAGGCAGGTAGGTGTTACTGAATAAAACTAGACTAAATGTTGATTGTTTAAATATTTTAATAAATCAATGAGAACATTAAACACTTGAAGTGATCTTAAATCTAATTAAAGAATGATAATTTTAAAAAAGTTGATTATACAAATTTAATTTGCTTAAATCGAATTGCAAAGATGACGGAAAATATAATCAAATAAACAACAGTTTATTATTCTGTTTTAGATGCTATGCTAATAGGTCTGGGCTAAAAATCTACTAGAGTCTGTTTCAAGAAAAAGTTCCGCGGCGATTTGTGGAACTTAATTAGCAAAACGGCCATATTGTCGTTTGCCAATTGTATTATTTAGGTTTTTATAATAAATTTCGTTGAGTTTCTAGCTGCATCAAAGCGATATATGGATTTTTCATGATACTGTGGTGGATTGAGCGGTAGTTATTGTGTGTAGGGATTCTTTAATGAAACTTTCCGCTTGTTCACACCACTATTATATTATAATAATATAATTATAATTCAATTTTACTAATAACATGGAAATAAATCAAGAAAATAATGTTATATAAAAAGCGCGGGAAATTATGCTGTTGTTATTCTTAGCGGGGGAAAGGTATGTAGCGTGCGATGTTGTGGAGTCCTCTTCGTGTCATCCCGGCGATGTCCGAGCGGGAGTCTTCGGGTCGTCGGCGTGGTCGGCTTGCATCGCATGATTCCCGATGCTGCGTCGGCCTGTACGGTGGCGGAGCTCGCGCCCTCGGGAGTCGGAGATGTTCGGCTCGCTGTTGCTACCCAGGCTACAACATCGCATAGCGCCTTGTGCGCCGCTATGCGATGTTAATAATGTTAATATTAAATTGTAAATGTATATTGGATTTGCATGCGAAACAAAAAATATAGGTGATTGAATACCATACAACATGTTTCAAAATCGGGGCGATTTTTTCATACTTGGAGCTTCCGCTGCGTAAACAGTAAAATTTCGCATATGAGAAAATTTGTACCCCTTTTAAAAGTCTACAAAAAAGTCCGCGACAGCATATGTCTATCTTTTAAGTTTGGCTCCCTATAACATATTTTTTGCTAAAAATTGCTTCATTTGCGAAGGTGTTTTCATATATATGACAATAATCCTTATCCAAATAAATACTTTATTTATCACAAGTATTTCATTTTAAACAAAATTGCCCTTTACATCATTCAACTTAAATAAATATCTAATGAGATATCGCAGTTTTAACTCACCTATATAAACGAAGTAGCGGGTTAAAGAGAGCGTTAGGCCAAAGTAACTATTCCACGCGGACGAAGTCGCACGCAAAAGCTAGTTGATTATAAGAGGACAACATTTAACAATAATTACGACGTAATCGATATAAGCTATCTTTAGTTAAATAAAATTACTATTATTTAATAACAAATGGGTCGGAAAAACATACACCCAACACAAAAAGTTATCTACTTTTTTAAAACTTAAGATTCTTTAATTAGAATTTATGTTTGATGTTAATTAGAATTTATGTTTGATGTTGATGTGAAAAACATGTATACAATCAATATTCACTCTAGTTTAATTCAATTATTTATCTGTCAATTATTTATAATACAGAACCTCATTTTAATGACCTAATTATAATATTATAATTATATAAAATAACTGTAATTTGTATTCACCGGATTGAATCGGATTCGAGTCATCGTTTGGTTCGAATTGATTCGAATCATCATTTGATTCGAATCAAAATTTAATTCGAATCATTATTTGATTCGAATTGATTCGAATCATCATTTGATACGAATTCATTCGAATCAAACCCTGAATTCGAATCAAGGGTTAACTCGAATCGCAATTCGAATATTTTGATTGTGATTCGAATTGATTCAAATGACAATTTTGGATTCGAGTTTCATCACTGAGGCCCGCATACGCATCTGCGCTTAGAACTGGTAAACAATATTCACCAATCGGCATACCTACTCTACGCACGGCGCGTTTTATTCCTGTGCCGTAATTGGTCGGTCCCCGTCTACTATTGTACCCAGTGTTGCCACCTTAGATTCAGGAATGGGGTTGTTGGAGAAGATAAAAAAGGGCAAGAAGGAGCTTCATCAACTCAAATACTTTCGGTAAAAAAACAATGAGCGATGAAAAAAAAACAATTTCTTGACCATAGATCGAATACAAAAGTAAAAGTCGTTTTAAGCATGGCGAAAACTTCGCACTTTAGCTATATTTTCAAGAAAGTGAATAAGGGCTAGATAGCCCTTTTCGCGCTAGATAGTTTAAGTATTTATAGTAAAAAGTGCTACATCTAGCCCCAAAAAGGCTAAGGTGGCACTGCTTGTATTATTGGACCTACCATTGCTCAAACAGCTGCTTGCAGCGGGATATAATGACAGCGGCTACCAACGCTGTCACCGTAGCTATTGTTTTTTGCTTTTACAGTTTGATTATGATTTTGCCATCAATACGCTCAGAAGTATCATTGGCACTGATTTTGTCCCGCTGAGCATATTTTATGGGACGATATCGGGCACTGATACCTATTTTAACGACTCAGTACTGAATGTATCACCTAGTAAACTTAGTCAGTCTTGTCCTAGAAGTACCTAGTCATGTTCGAGTTGAGTCGCACCATGTGTAACAAATACTGTTACTCATTGGTAAATAAATTCCCATCAAAATACACTGAGTGTAAAGAAAGAAATTAGAAGTATAAGACGCCTTACGGCTGGACGACCAGCCGGCTTGAGAAAGCCCGCTGATTAATAAAATCGAAAGTCCAGAATGTGTGGCGCACTGTGATATATTAAAGCGATTGCATTTTAACCTTTGCCAATTTAATAATTAATGTTTTTATACATGTCTATATTTTTTTCAATTGGTACTTGAATTTGTAGATGTTTTGGTACTTACCATCTGAAACTTACAATAATAGTTTCGATTCTCCCTCCGAATATCTGTAGCATTGACATGTTCTATTGCTATGTTCTGTAAGATTATTGAGGTTTTAATCATCTGAATGTTTTCTCTGTAACTATAAGTCGGGGGTGCCTTTCCTTGTTCTGTATTCTGAAACATAACTCATCTGCACAGTGCCTAAATATCCTGGCCGTAATCCCGTTGATGACGATGATTCATAAAGGGCACATCAATATTTCTACATCTTATATACTTACGCTCCGATTTCCATCGGTTAGTAACGGTTACTGAGGACTTATAACAACTACTGCAGTCAAACCCTCTACTTGACAACACTTTGAACACCATGTCAGTCACCTTGTGTCCAACAAACAATGGAATTTATATTGTCTGGTTTCTTCGCAGTCACGGCTAACTTTATTCATTTTTTACGCTATAGCAGGAAAACGAGCAAACGGCTCTTCTGATGGTAAATGACACCGCCGCCCATGTACATTTGCAATACCAGAGGTCACTGAAATATATTGTCGGCCTTTCAACAGGGAAAACGCTCTTTTTTTTATGGTCGTCAGATCGTATCGCTGAGGAAATATCTCCGGCAGCAACTTTTAAATTTCACAATTTCGTCGTTCGTGGCAAGAAACTACGACAAAACGCACTATCGAAGACTTCCATTCATCTAGGTGGTGATGATGAAATTTTGAGTTTTGCCTCGAAGTGCGGTGGTAAAAAGTGGCAGACGGAACAAGTTCGAATAATTCCTCAGAACACTCCCCATGATATACGCGGTAGAGGATGCAGAGTGAGGTCACATCTCTACGCAAACCCAAAGCATCGAGCCAATCGGAAATAACCGGATCGTTGTCGATCCGAGCAGCGCGTCTTTGAATACGGTCAAATGGAAGAAGCTGGTTCTGAGGCGCTCCTGCCCAAAGGTGGAGCAATATTCCATGTGGGGACGTATTTGCGCCTTATAAAGTTGCAAGCGATGACCAGACATGAAATATCGCTTAGAGCTGTTGAGTATACCAACCTTCTTAGAGGTCAGGCCAGTAGTAAATAAGGTATGTTTTTACCTTATTTACTAGGTTGTAGACTCGATACTGAGTCAGGTACCAACACAGTGCCAGATATCGTCCCGTGAAACAGGATTGTTATGCACATTTGTGTTTCGGGATGAGCGCACTGTAGCTAGTGAAATTACCGGCTATAAGAGAGCCAACATCTGTTGTCTCGGGTGTAGGGCGCAGTGCGGCATTGATGGAGGATAATAGCTGTCTATCAGTTGTTGGTCTCCTTTAATGCCACTCTGTAATGGTCTGGCGCTTCACTTACCATCAGGTGAGCGTACTGTATACTTATATCATAAAAAATACCTATTATTAGGGCTTAGTGAATAATTTTTAAAGCTTTGTGCAAGTCAGTTGCGGTCATATTCAAAATATCAAGTAATCCTTATTAGGGTATGATGTACCTATTTCATTACCATCCTGTAGCATCCTGTAGTAAACTCGGGAAACTGTATGATGATGTAAGCTCTATAATATAAGAATCAGGAGTAATTAAACAAGTGTTTATAGTAATTCCATTTATTAAATATTAATTAAACATTCATACAGAAGGACCGCTACATTATCCTAACATTAAGACATGACACCTTTTAATAAAGACAAGTGTTAGGATGAGTGCTCCACCTAATAGTTCCATATGAAGATTGAGACGACAAACAAATATAACATTTGCTTGTTATATGGAACTATTAGACCAGATTTAACATAGTGTAGTTTAAGTATAAAAATCAATCTCAAAGTCACAATAACAAACTCGCCTTAAAAAATAAAAATTTCAACTTATCGGACAAAATAAATCCATAAGTGCACTCGCAAGGTGTTACTCAGTCTTTTCTATTAGGACGTTACTACTGTGACTCGTTTATCCGATATCAGAATACCAAAAGAGGAACTTTAATTTTGGAATTAAAATATTTGTATAAACAGACTGATGGTGGTTCTCTGAGAAGCTGTACTCGTTCATGTGCTTGGTGTGTCACGGTTTCCGATTTGTTTTTTGACACGAGTTATGTGTGCACCTACAGATTCCTAGAGTGAAGCACCAGAGAATCCGCGGGCGGCGCGTGTGGCCGGGTGTTACGAAGGCCTTTGGTGTCGACGGCGCCCGCGCACTCATTTACAATACAATCACGAACAACACGACCAAAAACGCGGGTTCCGCTCATCGAATACAAAACACAACATGACAATAAATCTATAACCAAAATAACGCATATTCTTCAAGAATTCACATAAATATTAACCATCAAAAAGTGAATTTAATATTCACCACGCATCACTCCAATAAGTTGAATACTGCCAGATTGAAAATGTCGAGTTCTTGACAGTTTAAGAACGATAAGATAAACAGACAGTTAGAGTGGGGATTTATAGTATTTTGTGGACATCCGACTGTACCACTCCCCTGGGAAATACTGTTGAAGTATAAGATGAAACGCTTACGTCTAAAGACGACATCAATTGCGGATACGGGGGTATTTATTTTTAACATCAACACATGTATTTAACACTAGAAGAAGACAGTTATACATTAGAACAATAATAAGTAACATTGCACCTGCAATTGAAACTTAAATAATAAATTAAACTCTTCGTTCTGTTTCATCTGAAACTAAAGGAACCATTGGATTCGATTAGTTTCCATACAACCCGCTTATTTCTATTACTTTTATAAAAAGTGAGCCGAGCTATGCAAAAACATGGCAACCTCATAATACGCAAATAACAGTTTCAATATAAAAGGTTTATATAAAAAATAAATGTGCATATAAAAAGTTAACCATGGTTTTTACTGGTATTCCAAATATTAATTGTTTATTACGAATTCCCAAGTTATACACATGTCATTGCACAACACTGTTCATGCCGAAGCTAGGTGCTAAGTCTTTCAGCTACACGCACGTAGATTTGTTATGCGTGACGGCAACCAGTGCCTATCTATCATACATTCCAATTCTCCGTACGATGCAGAAAAAAACACTATGCCCTATGTCGAGGCAGAGCCTAGCGCACGCCGCTTCTGCGTCGCACCTGGGTGTTATACAAAAAACACACGAGACCAAGTTCAGAAGAAGGGAGTAAAGTTATCCAAAAATAGAAAGTTGCCAAAACGGGTGTGGACACTGTCGGCGGACGCGCGCGCCTCACTATCTAAATCAGTCAAAACTCCAAAACACCGATCATGTTATGTCGGGGTCACTAATTCCCGAACATCATAATCATGTCCAGCCTCAATCCGACGACATTTTGTACTAAAGCAAACACTCAAAATAAATTTACGTGTACAAATACCTTAAGTACAAATGATAGGTACAAAAGCACCTAAATAAACCTAATACTGTTTCGTTAATTTTTTGCTTGACCTCGGCAAACGATATGCGACGTTCTTATAAATATCCAAAATCCTTGCTTTGTTATTGCGATATTTTTAGTTGTCCTCCGTTGCCAAGTCTCACAATGTTGTGGAAAATAAAAACATAAAATAACACAGCACTTATCTCACTAAACAAATCATGAAGATTCGAGTTTGAAATATTCACAACATTTATTACGTTTAAGGAATACAGTAATTACAATACAATTATAGTATATTATAATAATGTAAAGTAGACAGTCAGCCAATGCAAGCTTCTGTAAGCCTATCTACATAATATCACTGGTACGAGCCCACAACAATATCTCAAATTGTTAAATTTCAATTTCCACTTTCAAATACTATTTTCAATTTAACAAAATTATCATAAAATATCATTCTTATACATTAAAGTAAATACTTATAGTAATAATACCGAAACATAATCAGGACATAGACGGAACAACACAGAGAACTTAGACACAAGACATTTCTTTGGATCTCACCAGAGCATTCGTTAAAATCTCTTCCGATGTTGTCATAACTTGAGAAAGAACTTTGTGACTGAGCTAGGCCAAATACAAAGGATTGCATTATACTGACAAGTTTGATCGAATACAAATGCAACATTCACCAGTTACAAATAAAGTTCTGACCGTTGCATACGCCGCTGTATACTTCCTCACACACCAGAAGAAACCAGCTTTTACATACTAAACATATACACTTTATTATCAATAAGGCTCTGAGCCACCCGCGTATATAGTCACCATGACAGTGACTTGGGCATACTTCACATGAGTCTCGTCTTGAATTTTTAACGGCTTACTTTTGTTCCGACATATAATGAACAATTTGGTTCGGAGAAAGTCTGTGTAAGGTTGTATTCTTTTGCAAATTCCATGGGAATTGCAAATTTTCTTTTCATCCGTTCTTAAGAAGCTATAGCACTACCAAACCAGCCAAGATCATCAGGATTCTGGGACGTGACACAATCAGTTCATGTTCTATCAAACCAAATTAAGCATTTTATGCGACCATGCAACTCTTCAGATGGTAAGCTGGTAAATATGTTTTCTCTACCCTTTAGAGCTCTGGATTTCTTGAATTTTTAACGACTACTTTTGTTTCAGCATAAATTGCACAATTTGGTCCGGAGAAAGTCTGTGTAAGGTTGTATTCGTTTGCGAACCCCGAAGCCATCGCAAATTTACGTTTCATTCACTCTTAAGAAGCTATAGCACTACCAAACCAGCCAAGATCATCAGGATTCTGGGACGTGACACAATCAGTTCATGTTCTATCAAACCAAATTAAGCATTTTATGCGACCATGCAACTCTTCAGATGGTAAGCTATTGTTTTCTCTACCTTTTAGAGCTCTGGATTTCTTGAATTTTTAACGACTTCTTTTGTTTCAGCATAAATTGCACAATTTGGTCCGGAGAAAGTCTGTGTAAGGTTGTATTCGTTTGCGAACCCGAAGCCATCGCAAATTTACGTTTCATTCATCTTAAGAAGCTATAGCACTACCAAACCAGCCAAGACCATCAGGATTCTGGGACGTGACACAATCAGTTCATGTTCTAAACCAAATTAAGCATTTTATGCGATCATGCAACTCATCAGATGGTAAGCTTTTTTCTCACCGTTCGAGCTCTGGTTCTTAAATTTTTAACGGCTTTTGTTTCAGCATAAATTGCACAATTTGGTCCGGAGAAAGTCTGTGTAAGGTTGTATTCGTTTGTAAACTCAAAGAATTGCAAATTTACTTTTCATCCGTTCTTAAGAAGCTATAGCATTACCGAACCAGCCAAGATATCAGGATTCTGGGACGTGACACAATCAGTTCATGTTCTATCGAACCAAATTAAGCATTTTATGCGGTCATGCAACCCATCAGATGGTAAGCTATTTTTCTCTACCTTTTCGAGCTCTGGATTCCTTGAATTTTTAACGGCTTGCTTTTGTTTCAGCTTAAATTGCACAATTTGGTTCGGAGAAAGTCTGTGTAAGGTTGTATTCGTTTGCGAACCCGAAGCCATCGCAAATTTACGTTTCATCCGCTCTTAAGAAGCTATAAGCATTACCGAACCAGCCAAGATAGTCACGATTCTGGGATGTGACACATTTAGTTCATGTTCTATCGAACCAAATTAAGCATTTTATGCGACCATGCAACCCTTCAGATGGTAAGCTGGCTTTTCCCTACCCCTTGGAGCTCTGGATACCTTGCTCACCACGGGAGTGCACTGACGTGTCCCTCGCGATCTTCTGTAAGGCGGAGGTCCTTCCCCAGTCGGGCGGCTCCAATTCGAGCGGATAATTCCGCTGTGCCCTACCTCTCTTATTACCCCGAATCAAGCTAATATCAAGCGTGTAAATACCACAACATATTATTGGAAATTGCAATATTTGCGGTCACAAAATCTTGATACTAGACGCCTGATGTGCTCAACACCGAAGTGGAATCAACCATCAGTTTGGTAATCAAACCATGAATTATTCAGCACACATATTTTTTTTGTGCATAATGAATTTCCGAATTCTCTATGGTGCAGAAATCGTGATAGTAAACACTGCAACTGGCCACAATTACGAATTAGTAGATTTGCATATCTGGATGTGGCTTAGATATTACTTATATTTAATAGGATACATTATGAGCTTGAACAATCGCTCACTGGTTTGTCACTGGGATGCAACACTGGACGACTTAAGCTTCTCGAACTGATTAAATATAACTTTCCGAAACGTGGGGCGTCTCAACCGACAAATCAACATCTAGCGTACTAACGGGGACACCCAAAGCAAGACGAATTTTGAGAAAATCGCTATCAAAAGAACTCGCGGCGTCCAGTCAAATATGGATATATCTGCAGTCGTTCCGAAGGTGGTATTTGGAACTATTTGTTTCGAGCTGATCGCGTTGTCTCGAATAGGGGTAAAGGTGCAACTAAGTAAGACTACATCAGATATAGTGCATTAACTCCATTATAAATGTAGTTGAATCCATAAGATAACAGATATTCCAGTACTAACCCCTTAAGACGTGATCGACGCGTCCGCATTTTCGCTTGGACATCAAGGTGAAACTTCGGTCCATACAGCGATAACTACAACCGCATATTCTGCGGAATCACCTATCTATATTTTGAAGAATTATCAAAATTGTGCGTATTACCTTCGATAAATCAGTGTGCTTAACAAGATAACTCGTTATAGTAAATTTGAAAGCGTGTTGCCAGAGGCAGCAAAGCACTCGCTGCCGTGTTAAGGAAATTTTTAGGAAACAGTTTACACATTGAATATTTTGTAATCGCACCTTACGGACCAGAACAAGGCTGCGATAGTTTCAAATTTTTTAGGCCATTATTTCTGAAGAACGCATTTCCGGAGCCATTTTCAAAGACGAAATATATTGTTGAATAGGCGGTGCAGTGGCAAGCGAGTAGAGATAAAGGACTATATGAATCCAATAATTTCTATAACCGTTTGGTGGTGCACTGAACCATAGAGATTCATCACATGAGAAGGCGCGTTAAGGCACTCTCACAGATACTTTGTATTAACATTCAGATTTCACGATAACGGTAAAATTTTTAGAAACCGGAAAGTGCACAATTTTTCTATGTAGATACGTGCTAGACAAATATTATAGAAGAATAATGATGAAGAAATTTTCAATATTAATAATCATGTGCGTGGTGCTGTTAGGAATATTTTAAACCACAAATATAAATCAGTGCTTTTAATTTTCTTCGTGCTTATCATCTCAAATAGATGATTTGCGATTGTGACCACTACCAACGTGACTAGGAAGACGATTTCACTAATTATGTACTACACAACTTTAGCTTTAATTGAATATGCCGTGCTACCGAAGAAGAACAGTAGCTATGAATCCTTTGCCTGAGCATAATTTTCGTCATTTTTCATATCCGAATATTTGCAAACTCGATTTCGTTCTTTCTTACACTTTTCCTTTGAAATACTCTTCGTGTTTTCCAATTTAATACGTACAGCTTGCAGATCAATATGTTTATCCTTATACAGGTCGACACGACATAACTGTCCAACTTTTCAGTGGGAGACTCATGCGAAGTTTGCTCAACTTAATACAATAGAAAGATATTTCGAAACTTTTAAATACTACATTAGTTTAATTTTCAAGAAAATCAATAAATTTACAATTTCAAGGCGCGCTTAGCGCTTAAACACATTAATTCGAATAATATATTGTTTACACCACAATTATAATATTTCAAACAAATATTAAACAGTAATGAACAAGACAAGACACATTCGATACAAGTTTTATAATGGTAATAATTTTACATTTAAATATAATGATGATAAATTATTTATAGCTAAGAGGTCCGATCTTAAAGCTTCACCCCGCTCAGCGGTTGGTAACACTTTAAGACCGGCTGTACGAACTTAAGTACTTAACATTAAAATTTAGTTCCGAAATTATAAAGAAACGACTCATACATTGAACGTGTATAGGCCATGATACTGAATATGTTGAAATTTTCCAAAACCGCTTCTAAGTACACCGCGATTGTGTGTGACACGTTGCGTCACGTGTGTCGGTCGCACGCTTGACCTCAAACCGAAACTGACGTCCGTGGCGATAGCCCTCGTTAACAGAGTATCTGCTCTTACCGTAGTGTCATCGCTCGTCTGAGTGCAAGTGTACAGTCATGTACAATATAATACATCAAGAGAATAACATAAAAAAAATAAGAATTATATAAATTTATCCATGTATACTTTTTATTGAACATGACTGTACCTACCTAGCCGCGTCCTGGACAGCCTGCCACGACGCTATAATCTCATTCCCAACTACTATCAGAAGGGACAGTGCTAGTTTGCTTCAACGATTGAATAATCGTTTTTCAAGTTGAAATTTTGCTAACATGCCAGTAGAAACTCACACGTGACCTTCAGATAATAGGGTGAAACGTAACCTCGAATCCATGAAGTTTCGTTCAAAAATACCTCGCTACGTTTTGTTGTACATCCCAATTTGATTAATTTGAAATATTAAGAGTCAATATTGTGTAACAGTACCGCAAGTAGGCAACATTAGTACATATTTCGGTCCAGCCGATGACATGTTTTCAATAAATTATTTGCAAGACATACATGGGGGGACACGTTGGTTAGGGGGTTGATAAGGAGGAAATTAGCGAGTGGTAGTGGGAATTTTCAATTTATAATTGAGAAAGTAGGAATTTATAATTGGGAAGAAGTAATTTATATTTGGGAAAGTTAGAATGAATAATTGGGAAAGTTAGAATGTATAATCAGGAAAGTTGGAATTTGGAAGAAGGAATTTATAAATTAGGGAAGTAGGACTTAATAAAATTGGGAAGTAGGAATTAATAAAATTGGGAAGTAGGAATTTTTAATAGGAAAGTAGGAATATAGGAATTACCAAATGGGGAAGGAGAAAT
>PQWD01003079.1:0-17889 GCA_019425675.1 Leucinodes orbonalis | reverse complement strand
GACATAAGTCTCCCCATTTTCCGCCAGATATCCCGGTCCTCCGCTTAGTTAATTTATTATTTTTTATTTAAGTTAATTTTATAATAATCGCATGCTCTTAACAAATAAGCTTAATTACACACCATAATTTACACGGAGAAGCTTATAAAAGGAAAACCTGGGCTATAAGCGCTAGCTTTTTTCACGTCTCTAATGAAATAAATACAAAAAGCAACATATACATAATGCAATAAGCTATCTCATCTAATATGGTGGTATATTGCGCAATATATACACGTATATGCAACATATACAAGCGTATATGATGGTTTAAATGCGACACAACCACAAGCTATTACAGGGCATAGTGACAATCTCTTGCGGTCAACTCGCCTGGCGAGCGATGTACCAGGTTACAGCTTTAATATTCCTCTATATCGGTCACTATGTATTCAAGTTATAATGTTATATAATGTCTGAATTTATAATATAATATGTATAATGTAATAATATGTTTATGTATAATGTTAAGAGACATTCACATAGCGTCATAAAGCCAATTCAATCGGAGGTTGTATTATGGTACGGAACAAGATAAACACTTTTGATATATATTTTTTGCGAATATATATATATACCTTATAAAATAAACAGCCATGATATGTTTGTATTTATATGCACTTAAATGTTAAACTGCTCGGCTTCCCTTCCCGCCATCTCTTCAAACAGTATTACAATAATGATACCTTGTCATTTTTGTACTAGAAAAGGGGAAGTTATATTATATTACAGTAATACAGTTTAGTAGGTCCCTTGCTGGTATGGGACAAAATTTCGTATATTAAAATCAGTTTAGTCAGTGACACATGTCGACGCGTTTTTTATTATTCGTTGTTCTATTCCATTCTTACATACGTCGTATATGTCGAAAAAGTAATTCGTTTATCATCAAAATCAAATATAAATCTGCCCTAATTCTTAAATTCATTCTAACTTCTACTGTTATTGGGTTTTGGTTCTTAACACTTTCTTTAAAGGGACCAATCTCGCTCGTCTCGGAAATATGTCCATATAGAGTTTTTGTACACAGTACAGACACGATGCACCGTAACTTTGCTAGAGCGATTTCGATTAAATATTGTGAATAATATGAAACTGTAGTTCTATTTGCTAAATGACTAATATGCTAGATAGCGCTGTGTAATTGTCATATTTTTTTCTTTGTCATTCTCAAAAACTATGATCAACGAACCATTTTTTCTATATGTATTTTATTACCATGTTATCATACTAATTATCCAAGGATTCAAATTCCTTTTCACTTTTGTTATGCGTCGTTTTAGATCAAAACGAACCTCACCTGCACGCGGTGCATCTTGTAGATTAGCATATGAGGCTCAAGCGACTTGCCAATATTTACGTGGTGGATAAGGCATTTTTGTCGTAGGGTGGGATTAAGAATTCCATCCAACGTGATAAATCAACAGAGGGGACGTTTTGCTCAGCAATTAACTTATCTTTTGTTCACTCTGAAATACCAATTCTATCAACCTATCGCAGTCCACTGCTGGACATAGGTCTCCCCCTTTTTGCGCTATCCCGGTTCTCCTATTTTCTCATCCAGCCTCCACCAGCTACCTTTCGCAAGTCGTCGGTCCATCGGTCCTACGCTACGCTTGCCAAGACGCGGTCTCCACTCCAGAACTCGTCTGCTCAAACGGATTGAAATACCAATAAAAACTATGAATTCACCTACTGTTTGGTTCCCGCACTGTGTCACCCCATAACGCCATGCTAACTGAATCATGGCGCGTTTAATTCGACTGTCGTTGCTTACGAAATGCGACACAATGATTTGTTTAAATTGGGATTTATGGTAATGTACCGTATTGTGTTGCAATTGTGAGAGCGTTTGTTTGTATGCTTGAATATTGATGGCCGGTTGCATCGATACCTTTGGTATGTACGTGGACAGCCGGGGCTTTTGATAGTTGTAGAATTAAAGATTTTTTTTAGCTACCCAGAGACTTTAAGACATATTTCATTTAAATTTTAAGTACAATGAATTCATAATTTAGTGCGGCTCATTTGAAACGAACATTTTTACTTCTTTTTCACACATCAGCTCATTAAACGTCCCCACCGGGCACGAGCCTACCCGTATAGGGTGTACAGAATCTTAAAAGGAGCATTACTTTTACATTTATACGAACTTCGAAAGGTACTCAATAGGCCAATCTCTAAATTTGCAATATTATGGTAGAAATGATACATACTGATTTTACACCTTTAAATATATTTTTCGTATTGATTATTAATTGTATTCACAAAGTTTATTATGTAACAATTCCAAAATCATTAAAAGCCCTTTTCTTAAATATCTATTATATCTTCTACAATTGATATAACAATAATAAAAAAGCATATATTAGGTCAAATTAAATAATCTGAAAATGAAAATGAAAAGTGTTTATTCAGTTTAGGTCCTTATAGAACACTTATGAATGTCAAATGAAGCTACATCTCCCTTTTTGAAGTCGGTTAAAAAGAAACAAAGAATTAATGGTTATATTAATTCTTTGTTTCTTTTTAACGTAGATATCATATCAAAATACGAGAATAAAAAGATACAAGCCTTAAATACAGTTTTTCTGACACGACAGTTCAGCGATGACTAGAATCGAAATTGTCTTTATTCAATTTAAGTCAATATAACATCATCATCATCAGCTCATTAAACGTCCCCACCGAGGGGCACGAGCCTACCCGTAAGGGTGATTAGGCCTTAGTCGTCCACGCGGGCCCAGTGCGGATTGGACGACTTCACACACAACCTTCGAATCTCTTCGCAGGCGTGCATGAAGGTTTCCTCACGATGTTTTCCTTCACCGTAAGAGCGTCGGATAACGTACATATATTTTTCGAAAATTCGAAAATACATTGGTACGTGTCGGGATTTGAACCTCAGGCCTCCCGGTAGGAAGGCGACAGTCCACACCACTGAGCCACCGACGCTTCAATATAACACTAATAATAATTTAACACTTTTTAATGTCACATGAAGCTACCCCTGGTTCGGACTGTCGTAATCTACTGAGAAGAATCCAGCAAAGAACTCAGTTGTTACTCTTTTAGTTTAAGGTTACCTTCCGGGTAACATCAACAACCGTTTTCTAATCACAAACGAACACCGCATCGTTACAATATAACGATAACGATCGCGGTTTCAACAGCGTTCTACTGGAACACTATGAAACTCATTATTTTTATTATACGATGTAGTGTTGTATTGTGACGAAAACGTTTATAGAACGTTATTACGTCACCAACTAGTGATGTGGTGACTGGAAATTACAGCATGAGACTTCAAGGCTAATAACGACCCATTTGGTGTAATAGTTGAGACGTCGGCAACTACGCCAGGGGTTCCGGGTTAGGGGCAGTATAAACATTTGTGTGCATGAACATCTCTGTTTGTAATGGTGTTATTATGTATAATATGTATGTATTTACAAAAGATGTTTAGTGTAGTACTCTCACTATCAGTTCCTCGCTTAATATGGGGCAAGATGATGCTGTGTGAATGTCAATGGATTTTAATTTATTTATTATATTTATTGATATTCGATGGCAGAACATTGCGAATGCTGCTTAACTTTCGTAAAGTAAAAATTATTCCGATAATGAGTACTGCTTTGACTAGAATCTTTGACCTTTGAGGGTTAGAACCATGATATCAGGAAAACTACCCAAAACTAAATATAAAAAAATAATATAATATAAAAAATATATAAATAAATGAATAATTATAATATATATATGAATATTGCTCTCACCTGTGGGCGGGGGCACCCCAGTACCAGCTTCTTCCACTTGACCGCATTCAGAGAAGAGCGGCTAGAATTATCAATGATCAGGATCTTTCCGATCGGCTTGATCCTTTGGGTTTGCGAAGAGATGTGGCTTCGCTCTGTATCCTCTACCGCATATAGGTATCATGGGGAGTGTTCTGACGAGTTATTTGGGCTTGTTCCTGCGGCTGAATTCCACTCACGTACTTCGAGGCAGAATTCCAGATTTCACCCACACCATCTGGATACTTGGAGATCTTCTACAGTTCGTTTTGATAGACATTTTCTGCCGCGTACGATTAATTTGTGGAATCAGTTGCCATCGGAAACGTTTCCGGAACGATATGACCTGGCATCTTTCAAAAAGAGAGCGTTTTCTTATATAAAGGGCCGGCAGCGCATCCCTGCGACCTCAGCTGTTGCAAATGTCCATGGGTGGCGGTGACACTTTCCATCAGGTGAACCGCATGCTCGTTTGCCTCCCTATGTTATAAAAAAAAAAAACTGTTAGGCCACGTAACTTTACAGGCAGAAAGGTAAGTTCTAATTTTTCTTCAAGAGAGATAAACAAACATGTCACAGAGACATAAATATTGTTCTAATGAGTGAACACTCCATTACCATACTAAATGGGTAAGCGACGTGACAGTCATTGGAATGAGAGGTGTTGTTTATGTTTAGAAAATATAGTTACAAGTGGAAGGTAACATGATTAGGGCTTTGATTAAATGTTGCAGTTTTGGACAGACGAATCCTCAGGTATACTCTCTCTAGTTTCTTCAGTCCGCTGCTGAGTCCTTCTACATTCTGTCCTAGATATCTCGTTCTCTTTCTCACCCAGCCTCCACCAGCGACATTTCGCAAGTCGTCCGTCCGGCGGTCCTTCCAGAAAACAGGAGTAAACAACCTTCAAGCCTTCATCATCATCAGCTCATTAAACGTCCCCACCGAGGGGCTCGGGTCTACCCGTATAGGGTGATCAAGCCTTCCTCGGGCCTAAATTCAATAAATGATTTTTGAAACTTTATTTGCATTAAACTGCGTTATGAGTTATGAAGTTATGATCCTTGTTGAAATAAATAATTATTATTATTAAACTATTTAAAATGTAATCTGTATGACAGATAGATTGCAAAGTTTTTTCTTCATAAGAAACTGTTCCAACTGTGGTCAGTTTAAAAGCCATACGTAACATGGCCTATCTCGCAACCAATCGCTATGCAGTCGCAGTGCATTTAGAAGATTGGCCGGCCCATTGCGCAACCTATTGTTGCATCTTGATTGAGCGATACTGATCTGAGAGTTCTGTGATGGTTTTGTGCCATCCGCAAGTCGTAAGTGGGGTAGAGTCGACGGTGATTCGTTTTGCTTTATTCACTGCAACGGATGGACAGGAAATCTCATGATAGTTTAACTTTTTACCGTTCACGCTCATGTAATATTTGACGACACATTTGGTGCAATGGCTGACGTCGGCTACTACACCGAGGGTTCCAGGTTCGATCCCCGGGCAGTACAAACTTGTGTGTCATGAACACTTATTTTTTGTAATTGTCTGGGTGTTTCTATGTATAATATGTATGTACAAAAAAATGTATATAAGTATCTTTATAAGTTTAGTATCCTACCTAAATGCTCCTCGGTTAATATGGGGCTAGATGGAGGTGTGTGATTGTCACTGGATATTTTTTTATAGATGATTAATGACTCATGTAGTGTAATGGTTAAGAAGTTTGCTATTACAAGATTCCGGGTTCAACTCCGGACAGTACAAACATTTGTGTCCATGATCATTGTATGTCACTACTAGTCTGATTGTTTATATATAGTACGTATTTTATAAAGTACAAAATGTTTATCAGATGTTTAGTACACATAGTACAAGTTATTTTAGTACATACAAGTATGAAGACAGTCAAAAAGAGCTAGATTGCTCTTTTCGGTATCGTTAAAAAAGGAGTTCACTTTTAGTAAAAACTCCAGTGTGGTGGCAACACTGTATAACAGTGTGCACGGCACACTTAGCGCGATGTTGTGCAAGGAAATGTCTTGTTAACGTAATGCGTATCTGCCTCATGATGTATGTGGTCCGCATATCGTTTGAGTCTTACAAACGTGTTGATTTTAGCATTGAACGGTTAAATCGGGTATGATACAAGCCAATCCAAAGTAGTTGTTGTGCATCTAAAAGGGAGTATTTTGAACATGTGTTTCAGCATGAGGGCACTGTAGCTTATTTTTGTTCATGACGGGCCTTACCTTCGCAAGAGCGTGGTACAAGATCCGGGGTGGACTTACTATAAGGACAAGAGCGTCAAAGAGGTGAAGAAAGAAGACAGGAGTATACCTAGAAGAGGTTCAGTGGGAGGCGAAAGAAGGAAAAGTGAAGGTCAAAGGTGGTTAGCTAGCGGTACACCAAAGGGTAGGCACGCGGACGACCGCACGGCGGAAACCGAAGGCGTTTGTGTGTTTGTCACGCCCCAGAAGGGTTGAGGTGAAAATAGGGACCTGGGCAAAGAGTGAAATAACTCGTAGGGAGTCAAGAATTGCGCGTGGTGGCAGCGAGAGGGTGAGCCCGCCCGCTTCTCGGCCTGTATAACTGTAAGGTTGAGGCAGTCCATGGGTGATTGTGGGATGTGTTCATGATGGGCTTGCTCTTGAGCACAGACTATTCTAGAAGAAGAGATGTGCTCTGAGATGGAGCAGGCTTGCCCAGAATAAAGCCTATTCACTCGTTTTTTTTAAATTACCGTGATAGAGAGACCTAACCTGTCGTCTCGGATGAAGAAGGCAATGTTGACGGAAAATGTTTCCTACCTAATCCATTCCAAATGCAGTGTGCATTTGTTATGGTCAGGATCATTTAAGCAAGCGAGGTAAGCTTACTCGTATATCTGCGAATTGGTCGTGCCTTTCACTTCATAATAAAAGAAAAACAGTATTATACACGCATATTACGAGAACTATTAACGACTTCTAATCTTATTAGAAGTCGTTAATAGTTCTCCTGTTTGCTTGTGCTCTATCTGTATTGGTCTGAGAAATATATAAGCATGGACATATATAAAAATACGGTATATGTATTGTCACTAATACAGAAAATGTGTCCCCGAAATGACAGCTGCTGTATGTCATTGTGACAGATAAATTTCCGATATTTTTGGTATATTAATTTTAATGTTTTATACTAGAAATATGTAATCGAATAATTGTTTATTTAACGAAAAAAGTACTTCCTGTTTTTTCCTTTTGATCATTTTGGTTTTCGCACCATTTTACTACGCTAGCCATGTTCTTATCAGTTTTTTTCGAATCTGTTAACAGATGCGAGCCTAATGTCTTAATTTTCCGTACAAATCTGGCCGAATTTTGACACACTTATGCTGTGAGTGCGACTAAGGCCGTTTTATACGTCCAGTGAGACTCCGTTCGTATTTTTTTATACGTTCATGTATATAAGTATGTTTACCGTTGTTTAGTACCTATATTACAGTCGTATGCTTAGTTTGGTGCTAGATGGCGCTGTGTGAACGTCAGTGGATATTTATTTTAAAGGTTCGTTTTTGAATTTCACAGCCAAATCATCTGGCAATTTCCGCGTTTACCATTGATAACATCACCAAGTCCAGGCAATAAGTATGCCACTACTGATACCATCAGTTGCGCTAACTAGACCGTTGAGTTAACTTTCGTCTTACTAGATCCACTTTGTGCGTTAAGTTTCCTTTGTTTACACATAAAACGTTAAGCAGTCATAAAATTTATAAAAAAAACAGTAAAACCGTACGCTCCTTTTAAATACATAAATATCCACTGACATTCACACAGCGCTATCTAGTCCCAAGTTAAGCGTGAAGCTTGTAATATGCGTACTAAACAACGGATAAACATACTTATATATATTTTTTATAAATACATAGAAAACACCTAGACCATTACAAACAAACATATTCATGCACACAAATGTTTGTACTGCCGGGAATCGAACCCGGAACTCTTGGTGTTAGCAGTCGACGTCTCAACACGCTACACCAAATGGGTAATCTTGTTGCCTACCTGCTAAACTGGTGTTAACAATCGCACAATTCAAGCAACACTTTCTTTGTTCGCAATGGTTTGTCTTTAATTAAGGCTGAGAGCCATCTGTGCTTGTTGCCCGGTGGACATGTAAAGGCTGTCTGCGGCCAACAGCAGTAGTTAGGTATAAATTGGCCTAGTGCTATTAATTTTGGAGAAAAGTGGGTCGTGACATACGAACGGAAAAACAGAAAGACGTAACAATCTATCTATAAGGGTTCCGTTTTTAAACCTAAAAAAGGTCGGCCGACGGTCAGAGGTGGATGACTTTGTGGAACATAATATTTTTATGTTACATGGTGTACAGGAAAGAAGAAAGAAAGAAAGAAATACATTTATTTGACCACACAGTTACAGTTTTACATCTTTAAGACAATAACATATAAAACAGAAAGGAAAAGAGAAAGAAAAAAATAAAGGTGTTAAACATGGTGAAAACAATAATCAAAAACAAAAAACAAAGAAAAAATATTAACACAGATGTGGTCAAATGGGCCCGGCCTCAGCATAAGCTGCCGTGATAAAGTGAGTCTTATCACGGGAGCGCTGGTTTTCTGACAAGGCCCAGGTGACGTCATTATTATATTTCTAATCCTTATAGTACAGTTAGACACGTACATTTACGAAAATTACGAAAAGGGCTCTATAAAAAAAAACATACAATATAACGGAAATTCAAGGCTTTTCTACTATTTTTTTTAAAAGGTAATTTATAAATAAATAATGATAAAATATACATAAAATTTTTCTGCAACATACATACATAACAGCAATAATATATAAATACAGGACGGTCAGGATGTTCACACAGTGGGAAGTGATACGCCCGATTCTAACAGAGTGGTATAAAAGGAAAATTAACAACAGATATACAGTTATCCACCTATATTATCTCGACCCTCGTAAATATTATTGCGAAGGATAATCGAACATAAGTGAAGTCATAATTTTTTTACGTATAAAATGATTTTTATTGGTATTATTAATATTTTTATCAATCCCGTACAATATCCACTAAGGTTTGTAATGAGGGGATTTTGAAAATGACTCAAAAATTAAACTTACATAACATTACTTTATATTAAAAGTAGGTTAACTATTAAATTGAAAGAAAAATTATAATAATATAAAACGTTAATAGAAAACTTTATTATAATGAACCACACACATATCAAAGTCAAAGTCAAAATTCATTTATTCAGATTAGGCTTACAAAAAGCACTTATGAACATCAAAAAGAATACAAAAAATACAATAAAAAATACATTTAAAATTTGGTATTTAAAGCACAATAATGAACTTTGATACTTGGAAAAAAGCGCTTCGGCGTCATGGCCTGTATATATATTTATAATAAATACAGTTAATTATAACTATGACATCGTTATTCCACCGACGTGCATATGGTCTTGTCTAATCACGTTCGGAATACTTGATGACGTCTTTGCATTCCAGTCACGTCACATATTAGTAGATTATAAGATGTAATTGTCTGTCGCATACCTAAACGGGTGTCAGGTGTAGTGTCCAGGTGACAATGAAGTGATCTGCATTTTTTTTATAATGGCGGTCCTCCTCATCTTCGTACGTACTCTTAAGTTTTAGTGGAGATCCTTTTGTTTTCGTAAATTCCTATAGATAATATAGCCTATGACATGAAAGGATTGTAAATACATACATACGTAGTTATTACGAACATAAATAAATAAATATCCACTGACATTCACACAGCGCCATCAAGCCCCAAACAAAGCATTTGCCTGTAATGTGGATACTAAACAACGGATAAACATAATTATATTTTCTTTTGTGTGAATACATACATATTATATTAGAAAACACCGATCATTACAAACAGACATGTTCATACACAATTGTACTGCCCGGGAATCGAACCCGGAACCCTTGGTGTTGCAGTCGACATACATATAATGTAACATTTTAAAATACATATAATGTAGTTAACCCAATATAAAAAGACGACACTGTATTGTGCAAATTTGCATCACGCGCATTTGATGCGCGCGTCCACACGACTGCAAAAATGGTGTAACTGCTCGTGGATCTAACCCGGAACCCTGGATGTAATTAGTAGCCGTCATTTCAACCATTACACCACATGCATTACCATGATTGCATGATGAATCATATTGGTTCTTTGTTAACAACCATTAAACTCTATTTTAAGCCAAACGTAAAACCGTGTCCATACAATCACACTCAATTGAGCTAATAGCCTTGATACCAATTGTATGAGTCGACTAAGGCAAAGGACGTCGCAGTTCGTTCGCATTGTACGTACGAATGAAGTCATACAAGTATTGCCGAATCGAAACAGCGATTTGGGTCACAAGGTCACTCGGTTCGTGTATGATTCATGTTATTTTGGGTGATCTTGGGTGATGAGAGTATTATAATAGGTCATCACACAGCACCATCTAGCCCAAGTGAAGAGTGAAGCCTGTGGGTACTAAACAACGGATAAACATTCTTATGTGACGACCTATTTGGTGTAATGGTTGAGATGTCGCTGCTACACCAAGGGTCGGGTTCGATTCCCGGGCAGTACAATTGTGTGTATGAACATGCTGTTTGTAATGATCTGGGTATTTTCTATGTAAAATATGTACTGTATGCATTTACAAAAAAAATGTATATAAGTATGTTTATCCGTTGTTTAGGACCCATAATACAGGCTTCACGCTTGGGGATAGATGAGGCTGTGTGAATGTCAGTGGATATTTATATTTAGTGGATATAATGTTATTATCCATAGTACTTACTTCACGCTATATGACTTGGCTGATTAGAAACAAAATAATACGCACTAGAAGAGTGTGGTGGGTAACGGTCCGAAATTCCATAACTCCACAAAACTAGATGCGTAGAGGTGGGGCTTTGAGTACATTGTACGGCTGAAACGTTAATGAATGAAGATTTTTGCGACCAAAATACCCAACGGAAAATTTATTAATGATAATTAACTTATAAAAATGCTAATGATTTATTAAAATAGCTAACTAAACTGATATGTTTACATATGTTTCGATCCCTGGGCAGTACAAACATTTGTATGAACAAGAACATGTATTTGTCTGTGTGTTTTCTATGTATAATATGTATGTATTTACAAAAAAGTATATAAGTATGTGTATCCGTTGTTTAGTATCCATATTACAGGCGTATGCTTTGTTTAGTGTTTGATGGCGCTGTGTGAATGTCGGTGGATATTTATTTATTTTATTTATTATTACGTTCGTAATAACTAACTGAGCGTCGGTGGCTCAGTGGTGTGGACTGTCGCCTTCCTACCGGGAAGGCTGAGGTTCAAATCCCGACACGTACCAATGTATTTTCGAATTTTCGAAAAATATATGTACGTTATCCGACGCTCTTACGATGAAGGAAAACATCGTGAGGAAACCTTCATGCACGCCTGCGAAGAGATTCGAAGGTTGTGTGTGAAGTCGTCCAATCCGCACTGGGTCCGCGTGGACGACTAAGGCAAGTCCTAATCACCCTATACGGGTAGGCTCGTGCCCCTCGGTGGGGACGTTTTATGAGCTGATGATGAATAACTAATATATACATATGGTGCCTGTACTTGTAAATGTATGACCAATGTCAATTTGTCAAAGGCTAATGTGTTTTGTATTTGTTTCAGGTAATAACGGAGACAAAGCTAATAGTAATGTAACTAACATAATCTGTAAAAGTCCGTACAGACACATTGTATGTCTGAATTTACTATGACAGAAGTTTTAATGAGCGCGATGAATCTTGGGACATATTCGGTACCTCTTACTCTTTTTCTGAAGATGACTGTGCAGTTGACGAGTTCGTCTAATTACAACATTTAATAGATTTAATCACAGTATAACAATATGACTGTTTCCCGCGCGCAATGCTAATGTCAAGAGAGCGATATTAGTGACGTGACACCACTCATCAATTGATTAGGGATGGGAAGCGTTAATTGGCCATAAGTTAAAATACACAGAATCAGTGGCCGATCACATATGAAATTCAACAAATATTAGATTATATTATATATGATTAGATATTAGTGCTATAAATAACATCAAACTAGAATAATGCTTAATAAATAAAAGAAGTTAACAAAAATATATAACACCCTAAACTCCTAAGAGCGTCGGTGGCTCAATGGTGTGGACTGTCGCCTTCCTACCGGGAGGGCTGAGGTTCAAATTCCGACACGTACCAATGTGTTTTCGAATTTTCGAAAATATATGTACGTTATCCGACGCTCTTACGGTGAAGGAAAACATCGTGAGGAAACCTTCATGCACGCCTACGAAGAGATTCGAAGGTTGTGTGTGAAGTCGTCCAATCCGCACTGGGCCCGCGTGGACGACTAAGGCAAGGCCTAATCACCCTATACGGGTAGGCTCGTGCCCCTCGGTGGGGACGTTTAATGAGCTGATGATGATGAAACTTCTAAAACTAATTAGTGAAACTTAAAAATATAAATAAAATAAGGCCCTAAATAATAATAAATTCTTGTACATTCCGATCATCGACTATTCCCCGAAAACATCAGCGCATTTTTACAAATAGCAATACCATTTTGCAAGCTCACTATTCTTTAACGATTGTCGTCAAGTAAAGAGCCTCGTTAAAATGATTTCTTAACATCATTCAAGCGTCGAATTCCATTACAATGGCATTATTTCTGTTTTTGCTCGCATCGCAAACGCGATGTGGTGCGTCGGTAATGACATGCTGATATATTACGTTTTTGTCTTTCTTTTTTATTTACTATCTATTAAATAGTAACTTCTCTCTTTCTTCGATCTTTCGCAGTCCAATACCGGACATACATTTCCTGTTTTTTGAGCCAGATATTTCGTCATACGCTTACTTGTACAGCTTCCACCAGCGACCTTTGGCTAATTATCGACTCATAGTACAAGAGGGCTCGCTGGACTTCGTTTGCCAAGACACGGTCGCCACTCCAAGGCTTGTCTGCTCCAATGGCCATCAGTTCGGGGACCGGCCCTCTGCCACTTCAAGGCTAAATTAATTTGACGACCCATTTGGTGTAATGGTCGAGACGTCGGCTGCTACACCAAGTGTTCCGGGTTCGATCCCCGGGCAGTACAAACATTTGTGTGCATGAACATGTCTGTTTGTAATGGTCTGGGTGTTCCTACGTATAATATGTATGTATTTACATAAAAAAATAAGTATGTTCATCCGTTGTTTAGTTCCCATAATACAGGCTTTACGTTTTATTTGGGACTGGAAGACGCTGTGTGAATGTGTGTGGATATTACTTTAATTCTTCTTCTGCTTTGTCGCTACACTCTTGGCAGTGTGGTCGTGGTCCACATAGCAGGCGTCGTGGCAAGCATATTCGTCGCCATGCTTCTCGTACCGAAGCTTTCCTCGTACAATCATGAAGTGGCCCTTAGAGCAGACTTCACCTGGTCCGTCCAACGCATTGGTGCTCGCGCGCCCTCATTCCATACGTACGTCTTGTTTCTCATTTTTACCCTTAGTTCGCGGGAGGAACTGATGACAGAATCTGATAATGCTGTCACTGTGGCTGCTTTCTGGGCCGCTAAAATTTGAATGAGTGTTTACTTTCGACACGCTAAGAAGAAGACCCTTCCTATTCAAGAAGACCCTTAGTTCAATGAAATCAGTTTTGAATAGGTACTTCATCATACTTAAACCGTACACTAAACGTCATAACTAGATTCGGATGTTGAATTTTCATTTAATTTCATACCTAAATTGTACAGTACATCTTTCTTAATCACTTAATTAGGCTAACAAAGCAACGTATTGATTCCGAAATAAGTTTGTCGAGATTAGCATAAGTTTATCTGTACGTACCAAGGTCAGGAATTCTCTATACAAAAAGACAGCATCCTTCGTAGCAATTTCACACTCCGGTGGTCATTTAGAGCGATTCGCTCAGTAGGTATATTTAAATGAGAACGAAACGCTGTGAAACAAACTGCGAATACTATTCAGAACTGGTTTTGTTAACATTTTGTAAATGTGAACGACCACACAAAATGGTAAATGTGTATTATATTACGCTAAATGCATATTTTATTTGTATAGAAAAGAGCGTACTCATGCTTAAAAGGCCGGCAACGCATCTTGTAGCTCCTTTGGTGTTGCAAATGTCCATGGGCGGCAGTCACAGACATCCGAATATACAATTAGATTGGACAAGCCGCCAAGTTTATAGGCAGTCCCAGTGTCGCAATTTCTTTTCGGTTCTTACCTCTGAAAAGTTATTCTATTACTTGGTAAATTTACTGATTCTAATACCTTCGAATCTCTTCGCAGGCGTGCATGAAGGTTTCCTCACGATGTTTTCCTTCACCGTTAGAGCGTCGGATAACGAACATATAATTTCGAAAATTCGAAAACACATTGGTACTTGGCGGGATTTGAACTTCAGCCCCAGACAGTCCACACCATTAAGCCGCCATATATAACAGAAATATTGATTCTCATTAGTTTTCACGTGAATAACAATTCTTTGATCAGAACATGATCTAAGTAATCTGATAATAATATAATCCAAAGTCCAAAGAAATTCTCGGCAAACAAAACTTGAGTGAAACAAGTTGTTTTTATAAACTGTGTTACTATAAAACAATTGAAACAAGAACTGTTTTAAGAAACTTAACAGTCGAGCGACTCGTCTGTAGAAAGAGAAAGTGAACAAATAAAAAGGTCTTCCGCCCAAAGATAGATTAAAATCAAATCCAGAACTTGCTGAACCGACAAATGGAGGCTATTCCACTCTAGTACATGATACGTAGGTTTGAACATGCCGTGTAAATTATGCCTCAAGTATATAAAATTAATAAACAATTAACAAGGTGCCCACCTTTCCACATGATGGCGACCTCAACCAGATATTTTATTTATAGGAAGTTATCCCTATTTTTTCGATTTATTTTTAATTTTTGAAATATATCCAAAATGTTTTCGAAATTCTAACACCATACGATCCGCCATTAAATTTTGCATCTCATGAAATCTCATGAAACTAAACAGTCCTGACTAACTTGCATATTTTCGGAGATATTGCGAAATTGATGCGAACCCTCAAAACGAACGTATCTTCAATGTCAAAATATATTTTTGTATATGTTTACGTTTTTAGGCTATTTGTAAATATGTATATTATTGTCAATTTCATTTTATTAGAACTTAGTTTATAAATACATTTCTTGTTTAATAACGATCGAACCAACATGTATGACGTACGACTTACAAATTGTCTGAAGTTTTCACCATTCGCACACATTGTATCAAAACCAATTTAACGGCTTTAACCGTATTATTACTCGTATATTGATAACATTGGTGTTTACAGGCAATTCGCCATGTAATAATAAAAAGCGGTTTAATCCGTGAAATTGTCTGCTTTAGACACTGTCGTTTGTACTGTCACCATTCTCACATTGTAGTATTTTCGTGAAAGCAAATAGATTCGGGAACATCAAATAGAATTTAACACAAAACTGAATATGACCATCCCTGGTTTTCAGAATTCATCCCAATAGAATCATCATCATCAGCTCATTATATGTCCTTACCCAGGGACACAAGCCAGCCCATACAAGCCTAGGCTTTAGTCATCGACGCGGGCCCAGTGCGGTCCAATCCGCACTGGACCTGGCCTGGCCACTTCATGCAAAACCTTTGAATTTCTTCTTAAGCAGAACCTGCGCTTCCCTCACGATGTTTTCATTCACCGCAATGATGTTAAAAGTATGATTTCTTGATATGCTCACAAAGCAATCGAAAAAAGTGTTCCGAATGCAGTGACAGCACACATACACATATTTCGAATGAGCGTACATTTACCTAAACAAAAGAGTACTCTCTTCGGCGGTTCGTTTTTGAGGCACTGATGGCGTCTACCTTTATATATACAGCATATCATTGATTTACCATAAGGGCGTCGGATAAACGTGCATATAATTTAGAAAAATCGAAAAGACAGGTACGTGGCGGGATTTAAACCTGCTCCCTCCAGATCGGAAGGCCACAGTCCACAAGAGCCACTGACGCTCTATCTAAAAACTTCACATAATTAATTAATTAACAGGTCGGTTTCAAACAGTAGTTTCTCCCGGATTCCAGTTTTATTTGTGTCTTGTTCATCCTGCCTGAAAACGTAGCATTGAGTTCTTGAAACAAGTTGACGACTTTAGGCTCTTTAGGCTCCTTTTGCAGAATAAATATGGATGGTATACTATCAACTTCATACAGGTTACTTGAATTAAAGATTTTTAATTGTTACTTTCCTGGTGAGAGTTAATTTTGCCTGTTACGAAATCTTCTGAAGAAAACAGAATAAAACAAATTATTGTCGTCTCACGGTGGCCTTAGAAGAACAACGCATCGCATGTCCTGTCAAGTTCCCTAGACTGATATAACTTGGGTCATTAAACTCACCTAGGGTTGTCAATTGTAATACAAAGTCATGCGGCTTATAAAAACATTAGACCGTAACCCACCATGTTGGTTTTACAGGAGATAACCCTATGGATGGCAAGACCACTCACAGCCCGAGTGTATTTTACCCTAGAACTGTCCATGTACCTGGGTTTCATTTTATTAGCAGTAAATAAATATTATTAAGCGTGCTCCATCCTAGGCGTCATCGTTGCCGTTTTCTGAACGGTTTTTTTTTTTGGAAAGGTCAACGAGTATTATCGTAAGTGGCTCGATGCGCGGGTTCAAATCCGGCCTTGTACCAATGTGTTTTCGAGATTACATGTACGTTATCCGACGCTCTTGCGGTGAAGAAAAACATCGTGAGAAAACCTGCGCACGCCTAAGAGATTCAGAGATTGTGCTTGTAGTCGGCCAATCCGCACTGGGCCCGCTCGGACGACTTAAGCCTGGGCCTCGAATTAAGCGGGCAGAGGCGGCGCGGCAGCAGCAGGATCTTATGCATAAAATCAAATGGAGCGGGTAAAAACAAATATCTCTACAAACGCGACCATGAATGATGACGTTGATGATCCTCACTAGACGGAAACATTCTCAACCATTACACCATATATGTGGTCAAAACTGTGCTTAAATAATTCATAAGCGTTTTCGGCATAACTGACAGCCACAGATTTCCCAATACAAGAGATGGGGCGAGCCGCGTTTAAAGGGCGACAAATGTAAGCTCAACGAGCATACACTGGCTGCCAGTTTACGCTCTGTGAGACGAGTCAAGACGCATGAATATTAGAAGAAATTACCGTTTTTTTCCAAAATGCCAGCCTGTGCAATGTAACATGCCATCATCGCAATGAATCAGTAAATTTACCAAGTAATAGAATAACTTTTCACAGGTAAGAACCGAAAAGAAATTGCGACACCGGGACTGCCTATAAACTTGGCGGCTTGTCCAGTCTAATTGTATATTCGGATGTCTGTGCTGACAGCCCTAGAGCAGTAGGCACCCTCCTGTCGTTCGCGTTACTGATGACTTGACGTTAATTACAACTTTAATGCCTTTTCAATAAGACGTCACTAAACGTTTACCAATTGCCAGTTTTAATAACTTTTCAATTGATTCCGGGAAGCTTTCGAGATAACGCAGTAATGCTGCTTAGTAAAGAAAAACATATATATATCTTGTAGCATTATGCGGAGTTACATTTGTATTACATTTGAAGACCATGACAAATATATACTTTGTTTGCTTTAATCTATCGAATTCCAAAGACGGCCAATCTGTACTGGGCCCGCGTAGACGACTAAGGTCTTTAAGGGTAGGCTCGTTCTCCTCGGTGGGGACGTGTCATGAGCTGAGCATGAGTAGGTACTTACTAACTACTTACATCATTAAATCATTACATTTGACTCATGTGGTGTCATGGTAAAGAAGTCGGTTAATCACACCATTGGTTCCGAGCTCGGTTCCTAGGCATTACAAATATTTGCGTGCACGATAATGTCTATTTGTTTTGATATTCTG